>OX030957.1:4388300-4530800 GCA_943735955.1 Piscicola geometra | reverse complement strand
AATTTTATTATAAATTATTTTTGCCTCATTAAAGGCTCCTTGCATTCTAAGCAGCTTCTCCGCTTATTCCCCTCTTGACTCGCAAAGTCACGCTAATTAAACTGATTCGCTTGAGTTTCTGTTGTCATTCTTTCTTGGGCATTGTCTTCATAATGATGCTTTACATTGTCGTGAGGCCAGAGCACTCAGATCAAGCCTGCGAGATGAAAGGGTGAATAATTGTATAGGTTGTGAGATTGAGTGGTTCCAGAAGTTTTGTCATGCCAAAGCTTGGCAATAATCATATAGGCTCTCAAGGCGTGTAGAAACACACAGATGTTTCGGGGGAAGGTAGTTGGCTCGGTGGTTTGAGCGCTTTGAGGCGATCATTTTCAATCAGGTAAGTGAAATCACGCTTACGCCAACTTCCAGGCTGCATACATAATTGAGTTATAATTACGCATCACATGACTGTGAGGATCACGTCATAATGATCTAATTGCCATTCCACGCCTGCTGGTAGCATAAGTTACCAAGGAATCGTCTCGTGTTTGAGACGTCGTTAGAGAAGAATTCGTGAATCAAACTTAATTAATGGCGCTTAACGACAGTAAATACTTGATAATTTTAAGTTAAAAAGAGATATGAAGAGTGATTAGGGGTGGGCTGAATCACTCTTTGAGCAGGTGCATAAGAAGTAACAAGTTTTAACACTTTATTCGATGAGTTTTTAGCCTAGGTTCAGAACAGAACGCAATCTACTAAGACTTTGAAATATCTCTTGAAACTTTTAGCTTCTCAAAATGTTTATTAAGAAAAACTTTAGTTTGTTTAATGAAGAGACTCAAATTTTAATTAAAAGAAGTAATGCTGCCTTGTAAAAGCAGCAAAAGGATTTCTCTTTGTGTTTGTGAATAAATAACTTGGTAGCAAGTTTTGAAAAGTTTCAAAAAATGTGAAAATTTATTTAAAAAATATTTCTTTGTATCATCTATATGTTTTTTTTATGGAAGTGCCTGTAAATAAAAAAACGAAAAAAAAAGATTAAAAAAAACTAAATTAAAATTCTCTAGTGACATAAACTTCAATACTTTTTTAAACAGAATTTTCCACTTCTGATACATTTAAGCGTTTGAATAAAATTTAATTAGGCGTTTAATTAAACCGCTTAAAACTTAAAACTTCTTAAATGCTTGTCATTAAGACAAATGTGGCGTGCCTTAGAATGCAGTGGGGCCGTAAAAGTCAATCAGGGTGCCGACGGCTTAATTGCCTTTTAAAGAGCCTTAAACCCCTTTTAGGCCTTTAATGCTCCATTCAAATGGACCAACGCTTAATGCTCTCTTAAAATGAGTTGATTTTCAAAGTTTCAATATTTTCATTAACACACTAAATAGTTTATTTAGAGAATTTTTCAAGAAGTATAAAAAGATAGAGACAGATAGGAAAGAGAGAGGAGAATGTCGTGCGGGAAGGCAAGCAATCGTAAAATGCCTGCAAGCAAGGTAATTGCAGGCCAGTCTCTCGTGCGTCTTGTAATTGCGAGCACAATGATTCCGAGGGGGCGGAGACATCTGACATTTCTCGACCAATGAATACGCTTCAATTTGAACTCTCAGGCGCTATTGGCTGTATTCTGGAAGCACCGTTTAAGTAAATAGGTTATGAATGAGAGAGTGGTGCAGGAGTGGGATTGACACCATGTGACTTTATAAGCTCTTCTCAATCACACACCGTTGTCGAGTTGTCTCAATTCGTTTGAAGTCAATCGAATCATTTATCAAAGTTTAAAACAAGAAAACACATAGTCGATTTGAAAGCCAAACTAATCACTGAACCTCTGGATTTCCATTGACTGCATCCCTCGTGACTTTCCCTTATGGTAAAAATGACTAAAAGTACAGTGGTTCTACAAATAATCCGTAAGTTCAGATGTGGGTGATTGTGAAAAAACTCTGCAAAAACTGCTTTGCCCTGACCTCTAAATCCGAAATATTGATATGCCCCAATGTCTTTGTAACAAAACATCTAAGTGCAGGTTAAAAAAGAAAAAATTTCTCATTAAATTAGATTAAATTGGTTATTTAAAAAAAAAACGAAATTTAAAAAAATTTAAAGTAACTCATGTTGGGAAAAGGTTTCTGAAAACGACACTAAAAACAACGCCAAAAATCTTATTTTATTCTCCATTTTTCTATCCAACTCAGAAACTCACAATGAATGTCTTAAATAATGCAAAATAATTTTTTTCCAAAGAGTATTTCAGATTCAGTTGAAACTTTAATAAATACTCATCTTTACAACAAAATCATAAGAGCAACGCCCTTAACAGTAACAGAATCAGAAATAGATTTCAAAAAACTGGAAAAAATAAGTATATACAGAATATAAATATAAAGAAACAGAAACAGCAAAATTTATTGTAATATTGAAACTCTTTGAACAAACATGAAGTCCGCGAAAGCTGGTACGTCCTTCTTCATCAACGACATTCTCTTTAAAAACGACAGCAACCACAACACCAACCACAAAACCAGCCATAAAACCAACCACAACTCCGACCACAACACCAACCACAACAACAGCAACCACAACACCATTCATAACAACACCAACCACAACAACAGCAACCACAACAACCACAACACCAGCAACAGCACTGACTACAGCCCAAAAGACAACAATAAAATCAATACAGAAAGCTACAACAACTATACAAACCACACAACCTCAAGCCCGTCTAACCATCACGTCAATACATTCAACAACACTTCCAACACTCTCCACTTCTCCTTCTCTTCGACCCCTTTCCCGTTTCACCAACTCACTGCAAAACTCGCTAGCTCAATTCCTTCCACAACAACTACTCAAGCCCTGCAACCCTGCAACAACAACAAAGACAACAACAACAACAACAACAACAATAACAACAACATAGATAACAACAACAACAATAGCAACAACTTAAAGGTGTATGATGGCTATGGCCTTCCAAACATTAAACTTCAAGACTTTGGGGAAGCTTTAAAGAATCAGATTTTAGTACCCGATATGAGCAACAACAACAACATTAGCATCAACAACAACAACATAAGCAACGTCAACAATGACAACAACAACAACAATTTCATCAATGAAATCAATGAAGGCCACAAAGACAAAAATGAGCGCGCAATGAAGGAGCATTTGAAGGCGTTCGTCACTTCGAATAGAGCGGAAAAGACGCACGTGGAGGCGGTGAAGACTTTCTTTCCGACCTTTCTGAATCCTCGTTCAACTTCGCCGTCTTTCAAACTCTGCCCACGATCCTTCTACCAGGAGCTGAAACAACACCTCCAACACAACAACGCCGTGCCGAACAGATACCAGCACCACCACCACCAGCCCCAGGGCAACAACTTCCCGGCTTACTCGCCTCAACTTCAACAACCACTACACCCTTTTTTGCATTTCAACCAACAAGTTCATTCATATCAACACCAACACCATCATCATCAACATCAACAGCAACATCAACATCACCAAACAAATACTTTGCCATTCATCGAATATGAATACAAAAACAACCAAATTAGCGCTTACAACGGCAACCACAACAACCAAGATAACAACACCATCAACGGCAACACCAACAACGGCAACAGCAACAACGGCAACAGCAACAACAACAACGGAGACAACGCAAAATCGAGCAGTATTTGGAACTCCTATCTGAACACACTGGACGAAGACATCAATGTAGATGAAGAAGATGATGACGAAGACGATGATGATGATGATGCCCACTCATCAACAGGTGACTCGAACTTACAACTACATCGTGTCTTGTCGTTGCTGTTTCTTGATTTGAAACAATATCAAGTGGTGTTTAAGAAGGATTTAATAATCATTTGTGTCAAAAAAAAGTATTTGATTTCTTATAAATCATTTATGCGAAATCAAGCTGTCTCTAAACGACGCCAAATTGGATTGATTGGTTGTTTTATTAAAGGAAGTAATGTCGATTCGAAACTTTTTAGCTGTTCATTATTCATATGAATCCAAATCGGTTGATAAAATTTGAAAAATCACTGTCTACTCACATACCATAACTTGCCATATTTTGAAACTGTAACAGTCAGAGAAAAATGAGAGTAGAAACTGAGAATGCTTAGAATGGTGCAAAAAAGGTTTTTTAAAAATCTAATCATGTCATCTAGTTTAATTGTTTAACGATGCTTCAATACCATAACAGCTATTACAAAAAGTAATTTTCTTAGTAAGACCCAAATTAAGAACACAATGTTAAATATAGCTGATATCAAAAGAAAAGTGCCTGGGAAACGATATTCGATCTGAAATGCTTGTCAGCGTTGGTAGTTTAAACGATTCGAGAAATTAATCGATTAAGTGGTTAAATTAATGAATGAGTTTTAAAGTTTAAAGCCGAGATAAAAAAAGAAATACTTTTAAATGTTTCTGTAAAAAATTGTAAATATCGCTGCACACAAAAACGATTAAATATCGCCATAAGGTATTGCTACGATCTAAGTTTTTAAACTAATTTTATAAAAATGATTGGTAACTCGCAGTTGTGAAACAGATCAAGGAATTATCAATTGCCCGTTTATCCTATGAAAGAACTTGTATAGCGTCAGTCATTCAAGCTTTATACACACATTTTCCGGTTTGAAGAATCAATCCGTCTCCAATCACACACAGTCCATCACAAGCTGTCCTTTACATTCCAGTGCCAACAGCTCAACAGCATTGCACTCTTGTCTTTTTTATTAGCTTTTTGTCTTTTTTAATGAGGCCATTATATCTTTAAAATTAATGGAATATTAACTCGAAATGAAAATAATAAATTTGATAATAGGGTTGTTGAAATATTAACATCACGTGTTAAAATGCTCAAAATATTTTAGACAAAATGTTTAA
Source organism: Piscicola geometra (assembly GCA_943735955.1). NCBI lineage: Eukaryota > Metazoa > Annelida > Clitellata > Hirudinida > Piscicolidae > Piscicola > Piscicola geometra. The sequence goes on along the minus strand of OX030957.1, from coordinate 4,525,901 downwards.
ACTTTATATTTAAACGAACAAATTAAATAAGATCACTATCATTTTACAGTTTTTACTTTTAAGTATTTTCAAAAATCAGATTTTTTCATTCTGAACCCAAATTCCAGTTTCGCTGACTAGCAATCTTCTTGATTTGGACATTTAATCATTTTTTAATGTTGCATTATATCTGAGTGTACAAGCTGGTAATCATGATATTCTAGAATTAATAATACCCTGAATACTCACAAAAATATCTTTTTAGAACAATTCAAGTTCATAACGATTTTGTAGTTCCTATACCTATCTGCCATTTATAGAGACAATGCTTGACACAAATGAATATTTTAAATTTTTAAATCTTGTGTCACTCGGCGATGTATCGACAATGGATGCGCTAGACCGGATTGAAACCCTTCATAAAATGTTTATTTCAATTTTTATGAAGCATTTAGTTCAATTAGTACCATGTCACCAAACATCAATTTTTTAACTTCTTCGTGATGCCTAGCTGCCTCTTCCTCCACAATCATTTCGTTATTTTTATTCTATCGTCTGCTAAAGTGCAAACCCATTTTATATTACTTGACGCAAATCAAAGAAAATGGAAATCAGGAATAAATAATTATTCTTTGACTTATTTTTAAAGAAAATATTTTTACAATTTGAAAAATAAAGACACTATAAATTAATTTGTTATATATTATTTTTCCGTCAAAAATGATTATAGGTTTACTGGTTTATAATAGGTATCTTTTATATTTAGTATATATAATATGTAATATGTATCTAATATAATATGTAGTCAGTCACAAAGTTTCAAAAATATACCGAAAACTACATTAGGTCTCACTGCAAAAACTACTACTTCGCCTCTTATTCCCACTACTTTATCAGCAGTTTCATCGTTGTTGTAGCACAAAAGAGAGACTATAAAACTGGTCAGCACGCCATCCCGACATTTTCCTAATTGGTCCTTTAAGTTGCATAGGAAAGTGTTCTTTTAATCACTCTATCAAAGACGCTCTAAAGCGCCTTCGAGCTCAGAGCCGGATGGTTTGAAGACTATTTAGTAAATTATTTGCAAGATTCACGGTTTTTGAAGTAAACTAATAGGTATGATCAGGCAAGTATTGATTGTCGAAATTAAGCTTAAATGGGGTTTAAACTTTGTAGTTAAAAATATAAATAACATCCAAAAATTGATTTTTAAACTTAAAAAGTTAAACAAATTATTTCTCAATATTTTTTAAAGCACTTTCTTTATACTGACTTATACTTACACACAAAAATAAAAACAGAAAATTATATTTTTAATGGTACTTTGAAGTTTGAAAGTGAAGTTCTTGTCGCATTAGCGCAACAAAGACTCGCTTTATGCTTTTGAACTTGAGATATTAATTTCTATAAAAATTTAAACGAGAGTTTATAAAAATTTTATTACATACATTCAATAAGATGACAAGGAAGTGATCAATGTACCAGGATCGATAACTAACGCACCATGGTGTAACTTCAAGGCAACATATTGGAAACAAGCGCTGTTGTGTGGCGAGGTTAAGTCCGAGATACAGTTATGGAAAGAATATTGCAAAAATAATTATTGCAAATCAGAGAAGTTCACTGGTAACAGTGAATGTAGAATCTAAATGATAGGATTGGCAGTGCAAAGATTCGTAAAAATATTTACCAATTCATATTAAATACTCATAATTATCCTAGTTCGAAAATGTGAGTTCATAAAAATTTAATAATCGACCTACATATCACTAATATCACCATTTATGAACCACTAGGCTTACAAATATCATTGCAATAAACTAATTTATAAAGTATAAGTTTTAAAATTCATTATTTTCATCATTAGATCTGTTTTATCCTACAACAAAAGTTAAATTTAAATATAAAAACAAGTACAATTTGAAAGTTAAATAAAAAATACACTACAAAAAATGTAAAAATGAAATAAAAATTAGTCCCACTCACTTGCACCAAATATTAAACTATTAATAACCAATTTAAAAGTAATTAAATAGTTTTGAAATAAAAAAAATTTCAAAAAAATATTTACAAATAGAAACCACCTAAAACAGACGGTTGTCACAAGTTGACCACAGGGGCTGGCAGTGAAAAGCACGACAGTAGAGACGAGGTGTCTTCGCAGCAAAGTGACACCGGCAGCAAGTCAAAGAAAGTGAGGAAAGCTCGAACGGCATTCACCGACCATCAACTGAACACTCTCGAACAGAGTTTTGAAAGACAGAAGTATTTGAGTGTGCAGGATCGCATGGAACTAGCCGCCAAATTGAACCTCTCAGATACACAAGTCAAGACCTGGTACCAAAACCGAAGGTGAATATGGGTGGTGAAGATTTCACACTACAAAATCTTTAAGTGTTTAATAAGTAGAAAAAATTCGCAATAAAATCATAGAATATATTTAGTAGAGTTTCAAACAAATAAAGAATACAAAACCTTTGGCAGAACAAAGTGGAAGCGACAGACCGCGGTAGGTTTGGAGTTGCTGGCAGAGGCAGGAAACTATGTGGCAGTGCAGAAGATGCTGCAGTCGAACAACTATTGGGCCAACTGCGACCCCCACACTGCAGGTCTCATCTCCAACATGGACGCTATTCTCTTTCGCAACCAGCAACCTAACAACCCATCTTCGTCTCCCAAACTATCCTCGCATCCTCCCTTGCCCCTGCCCAGACAACCATCGGATCCCTCGGGTCCTCCCTTGCACCCTTTTGCACAACATCCTTTTTTCAACAGATTCTTTGTGCAGGCCTTGCACCAACAGCAGTCTCAAGTAACCAATCAACATCCCTCCTTCAGACCTCACACCCTCCACCTTTCGCCAACCATCAAAGTATCACCTAGCGCGAAGCCGAATGACGATCCAGCAAAGACTCATGTACTTTGAAGGCATACTAGGTCATTATACATCTACGTTACAGTCTTCACAAAAACACTTTCAACTGTCTATTTCATTTTTTATTATTAGTCGAATAACCGAGAAAAAATTCTTTCTTGGTTATAGGAGTAAATGATCGATTGTTGAACGTTGATTTTTGTTCCACTTACACCATACTATCTAGACCTTAGTTGTTTGTGAATATGCAATTTCCAAAGAAAGTGGAAAACCTTTTCGTCTTCCTCATTAGAACCTCGAACCTAAGAAACTGCTTGGGTGCCAAATGCTTCACTTGTCGCAAGTCCAATTTTAAGAATCACATGACGTCAATTTTAATTTAGATAACAACACAATAATTTAATCAATGTTATATAAAACTAATTCATTTAAATTATATTTAAATTAAAATACTCATAAAGCTATTAAGTCAGTTGTTAATTCGCTTGAAATATGAAACCAAAGTTAAGCAAATATAGATCAACGGCTAAGATCGAAAGCGGGCTATGCGATTATAGAAAACTCATTAATTTTTCACAGGGTAGGTGTGTATTGTACAACGTGACATATGTGCGTTCTTTCATGTAGTCATAACTCACATTAAAAATCAATTAAAATAAATATAAAATAAAACGCGGTTACGCACACAAAAAGACACACACATAAGCACACAGACACCACACAGAAGACTACTAATTACGAGATGGAGCCTTCTGAAAGTTCACAAGCATTTGCTTTCGATATAGGCTTGCTATTTTTGAGGCATCGAAATAGACTTTAAAAACTTATAGATTTACCAGAAAGCGTAATAATATACAATATATTACAATAAGTTGAGTTATTACGGCGAACTTCAAAACCTAAAAGTTTTATGTTAAACCGATCTTTTACCTTTGTCTTTATAACTAGAATCCTAATGGTCAATTTTCTCCATTCCTTCAAATGACCGCTAGCACGAAGACGCTTTGAAGCGAAAGTCTTTGAGTTTAGGGAAGGTACTCATTATGGCAATTAAGCGAGCGCATAATCACTCCAGAACCTCCGAAGAAGCAACGGCATGCAGTGCTGGTGGTGGTAGACTCTGTGCTTTTTGAGGGACTCTACTACAACTACAGAAGCAACGTTTCTTTGAATTTATCTAGCTGCTTTATTTTAGGTAAATTAATATTGTTTATCAAAAAAATGTTTCAAAGAATCAAATGTACGTATTAATGCAACACCTATAATCACAACGACACACCTCCACAAGCAACCAGGAACAAAACAATGCTGTCGGGAAGCTTAGCGAAACGGTTTTTTAATTAATAAGTCTTTCCATCTCTTCAACATGCCCCAGGCCTTATGGGACTAGTCCAAATATCAGCTTGTCTGTTCCTGCTGCTACTACTACTACTACTACTACTACTACTACTACTACTACTACTACTACTACTACTACTACTACTACTACTACTACTACTACTACTACTACTACTACTACTACTACTTCTACTACTACTACTACAACTACTCCTAATACTACTATTACTACCACTACTACCACTACTACCACTACTACTACTATTACTACTTCTACTACTACTACTACTACTACTACTACTACTACTACTACTACTACTACTACTACTACTACTACTACTACTACTACTACTACTACTACTACTACTACTACTACTACTACTACTACTAATACTACTACTACTACTACTACTACTACTACTACTTCTTCTTCTACTACTACTAATAATAATACTATTTATACTACTATCTACTACTTTCTTCTGCTGCTACTACAACTACTACAGCGATTTAACGATACTTTCGACATCATTTAAATCATAGAATAAAAAGAAACAAAATAATTTCAGGCTTCCAACTATCAAAGTTCCTGTTTTATTCAAATTCTAGATGTAAAAGCTTAAAGAGTTTGTTTGGTTACAGGGATTGGAAGGCCAAAGGACTTTTCGTTTTGATTACTAACTTGATGGGGAAACTCAGAGTATCACTATGACTGAAAAGTACATTTCGAAGCACTTAAAATCATTCCGAATGTCATGCCATCTGAGGCAATAGAACGGCACAATCACGAGTTTTTGAACGATCCAAAAAGTCACTCGTAAATGTTCCGAGGAGCAATCAATCAGCACTTAATTAGCAACGCCAATCGTTGCATGCGTCATAACTATCGGAGCGCGCCTATCAAATGTCTCTAATGCCCGATCGATAATGTATTTTCTGCGTTTAAGCGCCTTTTGGCGTTTGCGGCGTAGAAACGTCGATAAACACTCGTATTAAGAGAAGCGTATCAATTATTCATTCGTCTTGTCGATACATTTCTATGGAGCTGAAGGAGGAATGGCAGTGAATGGGACATTGTCTACGTGCCCATGTGCTAATTTATATCACGCTAATGCACTTGCCACCAGCGATCTTCCTTTCAATGACGCACTTACCCTCACTTCCGCAACACATCCTCCATACACACATCATTCGTCTGTAACTTACTTTTCCCCTTACTCTGCCATGCTCCAGCACGCTGAGAAGTTTCCATATAAATACATTAAAAAAACACACTGTTTCCTAAATTTCAAATAAAAATTTCTTTTTTAACTAAAAAGAATTATGACTACACTTTCAAACAAACACAAACTCATGTAGACAAACACACGTGCACACATGCACACATAAATAGACCGATTCAATTCGTTTCCTGATGCTGCTGCAAGTGACACTGAACGGAAGTTAAGTCATTTGACTGATCCGCACCACCATCATCCTACCAAGCCACTCGTTCAATCTTCAAATTCTTCATAAAATCGCCTAAGCATTGTTCCGCTCGATCAGGGCACTTTGGCTTTCACACTTCTCGTGCGTTCGAAGAGCTAGTTTGCTGAAGAGATTAAAAAATATGATTTGGTTCCTAAGAATAACTAATACTGTTACAAATTATTGAATTTATTTAATTTAGACTATGCTTTATTCAATCCATACAATCTGAATTATATCAAAAGTTGCGAGACTTAAATATTTTATCATTTAAATTTTTACAAAATAAAATTAATAATTAAGGAAGAAAACTTTTTTCATAATTTGTTCTTCAGTTTAACAAAGCTCTTTTTAGATTTCAGATTAATTTATCTTTAAAATAGGGTATTTACGGTGTGAGTGCGTTCCTTTTACGCACAACTTGTAATTTTTTCGTTTCATGCGCTGTAGCTGTGGTCACCTTCTACTTAAAAGATCAACTAAAAAAATTCGTGACTAATTTACTTTTGCTTTTTAGCTGCCGTTGGTAGTTCACTCACAGACGCCATTGCACCGCATATCCAAGCCTTTACATGCAAGTCGCATGTAATATTGTGGCGTTGTATCATGCATTGCGATTGCATGGTGTGTATTAATTACTCTGTTCCGCTGATCTGTGAGATTGTGCGATCGAGTATCGGTCCCATCGATCGCCTTCTTCATCTTGAAGGAAAAGCCTCCAGCACGTGCACGCACTGCGCCCAAACACTGGTGTCATACTGAAGCCTATTCACCCAATGCCCACCTCTCTGCTGATTTTGATTGTCTCCTCTGACAAATGCATTAGTTTCAGTTACAGACTGTCCTGAAAAGCTTCTTGAGTTTGCATTGAACAATGCTGCATTAAATTGCATGGTGTAGATTTTTATAATTGCTGCTACACTCAAATTGCTGATTTTGATTAAAAATCGTTCAAGCCATGTCTTCTGAAGAAACTTGCAAACACGGAGTTGGCAAGAAGGGCGAATGCTTGGCAAGGACCTAGGGGGTTGTGCAGCAATTGAAGTTATTTTGCACGATGCTCTTTTTCTCTCGATAGTTTAATGTAATTTTCTTGTTTAAATGCATTCTATCATAATCTTCACTTGTTTTTTCCACATTTTATTTCAATTTGAATTTAAATTAACTTGCTAAAGTGGATATCATGTGATACCCATAAACACTTTTAATTTGGAATAAATCCAGGATCAGATTATTTATTTTAATTTTGTTAAATTAATTTGTATAATACCATCACCACCACCACCACCACCATCACCACCACCACCACCACCACCACCACCACCACCACCACCACCACCACCACCACCACCACCACCACCACCACCACCACCACCACCACCACCACCACCACCACTACCACCACCACCACTACCACCACCACCACCATCACCATCATCGTCATCGCCACCACCACCACCACCACCACCACCACCACTACCACCACCACCACCACCACTACCACCACTACCACCACCACCACCACCACTACCACCACCATCATCGTCATCGCCATCATCATCATCATCATCATCATCACCACCACCACCATCGCCCTCATCATCATCGACTTATCATCAGCCTCATGATCTGTACTTACAAACCTTTTGTTTATCTCGATAAATGGCGAAAACAACACAAGCACATGCATGTTATGACATACGCACGAAGGCATTCAGAAGAGTTTAATACGAATAGAAGCGAAAGAGTGAGAGGAACAGAAGAAAAGGCATAGAATGACATAGAATGAAAGAGAAAAAGAAATGTAGAAAAAGAAAAAGAAATAGGAAATTGATCGAATGCAGTTGAACAAGATCGATATGGAGCGGGTCTGAATGGCTTCATAAACACCTGATTAGCACGCCTGCAGTGCCCCCTCTTGCACTCTTTATCCGTCTCTCCAATCTACCTTTTTAAATCATTCTATGCAAATATTAGAGTTTAAAATGTAATAAATGTTCAATAACTTGTTAGTCTGGCAGAAACTTTTCGTGCCAATTAGGATCGGAACACATTCATTATTTGCGGATTGACTAGTTTGATTTTAATATTTTAACACTATTGTTTTTATTAATTACCGCAGTTTCTTGCTTTGACTGAAAGCAATTAACCTGTTATAATTGTAGAACAAGTCATTAATAAATTATTTAATATTTATACAGTTCATAGACGTGATATATCACATGACATTTATTTCTTTATTTCAGGGTAAAAAAAACTAAAGGGGAAGCACTGTGGTGTTGTTGCCAATAAGACCACTGTAAAGAAACTTAAAGAGAAGTTAGCGCGTATAACTTGAACTTCTTCAACTTCAGGAAGAAACACTTTGATTTATCTTAACGGAAAAACTTCTTCACAATAAAAACGACCACTACGCATTGGCTATTCTCTTCACAAAACACATTCACTTATAATGCAAAACTATGTGTGTAACTTTCGGCTTGCCCAACGTCCTAGGTTCGAGTGCAACCGATTCTCTAGTAACCCAAAGGTGTGAATTGAAAAATGCGCAGCTTAAGTGGCTTGGAAGCCCGTTCGGGTTATACGCCCCTATAATAAGGTTCTTCAATATGTTATTATAATTACTGTTATTACAACAAGTCTTCTTACGCAATCCGAATCAGCGGGCGCCCGATTAAGTGCTCCGTCGCAGCATCAACGCTCTCTCAGCAACATCGCCATCAACAACAACAAGCATTTTTAGCTACAAAGGCACTCAAAACACACTGTCGATTATGACGCGCTTCATTTGCAAGGCATTAGTTGCGGATGGCGGTCGCTCGTGCACGTCGGATGACTCATGACTTTCAGCAGCCTCCATTAGTCGCTGCCGTGGTGGTGGTGGTGGCCGTGGCCATGGTGGTGGTGGTGGTGGCCGTAGTGGCCGTGGTGGTGATGGTGGTGGTCGTGGTGGTTGTGGTGGTGGCCGTGGTGGTGGCGCTTCTGGCCGTCGACTGTGCTTTTTTTGAGTTTTGAAAGCTTTATGGTTTCATATGGTTATACTTGCATTGGGTTTTACTTTTGTTTTTTGGTTTCACAACTGCGCAGTGCTGTAAGTGTTTTTATATATATTTTGTTCGTTATTTTGTTTTGGTGGGATTGGTATGTTAGCGGTGAGGGCGTTTAGTGTGAGTGAATCCAAAAAACTTTACTACCAGCTTCATCTTCAATTCCCAGCAAAATGTGTATTCCATTAGCTCCTCAATTCATAATCATCACCACCACAACTTCCACACCAACAGCATGGCCACTCCAGCATCAGCTTTGTTGCGGAAATTGATAATCGTCGATGCGTGAAGGGGTGTCAGTTGTCGCCGTCACGGACGACTTGCCGCAAAAAGTGGGGCTAAATATGCTTCCATTTCTCGCTTCCTATGCCTAGTCTATACGCCATGAATAATAATAATGGCTGTAATGGGAGTGGTGGGAACGATGGTGATGAGGGTGATGCTGATGGCAATGGGGATAATGGCAGCGAGGAAAGTACAATTTTCAAATTGACAAAAAAATCTATTTATTTAAAATAAAAATAATGTCTTCTTCTTTAGAACTACAGCCTGCGGGTAGTGATACTGATCAGGTCTCAATGTATCAAGTGAATACATCAAAATTTCAGTTGGATGAACTGTGTCAAGAAGGACTCTTGCTTGTTTGCAGTTCATCAATGCTTTTGTCGAAATAAGAAAGCCCAAGCTGTTGAAAATTGAAGTGACTGTGCCGTTGCATAAAATTTTTCCAAATTTTCAATGCTAGTTATTAATGGAGAAATTCTCAAGTTCTTTGTGCTGCTTCGTCATGCCATATTGTTCTTTCACAAGGCATTGAGTGACTGTCCAGCAAAGCAATTAATTATTCACGTTGAGACGTCGCTAGTTGGACATCAAGCGTCGCCACACTGACGAAAGAACGACTCTCAGGCCACTCCGGAGTCAGCGACCTTTTTGCATGAATTCCCTGGTGGATCGAGCCTGGCATGATGACTGCATTAGGAGGCTTGCGTAAGAAGCTGAGTGACGGAGCTTTTGACTTTTGAAAGCTTTACTTTTGAAAGTAAATGTATTTAAATTGCATCAAATATGCCTATTTTTGACTAAGTTAATATTATATGAAATTGTCTCATAATGATACCTTATAAAATAGGAAAAAGTTAAATAAATTTTTCTGAATAAAACACACTGAAATTAACTACAATAAAATTAGGCTATTAAAATAGAAGGTATAGTTTGACTCAAAGTAAATCGATTATTACGGTTGCCTAATATATATAATTTAATCAATTATAATAATTTAGAATTTGCCTAATTAAAATTATCAATGGCTAAGTCTCAACTAAAATCCCTTGAAGCAAATTGGTAATTATATTATATTTTTTTATAATTAAAAAAATATTCTAAAAATAATAATTTAATATAAAAGAGCCACGTTTAATAAAATCAATTAAATAAATGATGAAATTTCAAAGTTTCTGTTTGGAAAAAAATTGAACAATCTAAATAAAAAAGAAAAGCTTTTAAAGAAAATAATTTTTTCCAAATTTGTAAAGGAATCCAAGAAAAGTAAAAATACAACATAAGGATTCAGATTTACTATGTTTCAATAGTTAGGTTTCATATGGTCCATCACTCTAAACCATTTTCGTGTTTTTCATACTTTTAGACTACAAGAGATAATGACACAAAAGCTCTGATTTGGTTAACACATTCTTCATCATTTTATTCTCACTTTGAGTAATCGAGTCATATTAGGCGGTCTCAATAGACTTCCGTCATCAGACGTCCAACATCATGAAAGAATAATGAAGAAGTAAAAAATATCCTTGAAATGGCAGTAACACGTTGTGCTTAACCAGGTCACTCGCATGAGGGCCTGGCTGAAGGAAAAATGTAAAGTTTTGATAAACTAGATTTTAGAACATTATTATTATTATTATTAATAGTTTGAAATATTTATTTTACAATTTTCTTGACTTATTAAATAAATAAATAAATCGGTGACTTATGCAGCTTTCCTAAAGTCCTTACCACGAAGAAATGGTGAAAAAAGTAAAGAGAAAAAAAAGCTAAATATAAACTAAGATAATTAAAGATAACTACTCTTTAACAAAGAAGTGGTCAAAAGCGCATTACATGCTCCATACACGCCACTCTAATGAAAAGCCCATTAGCAACACCACTCCACAACTACCAGACAAGCAGGCTGTAATTAAGCACTTTACGCACACACACGCACAAATTAAACATACATATGCAATGCATATTATGTATGCAACACGTACTTAAGCATTTGAGCGAATATCTTACCACACTCACAAGAACAACACAGATTCTAAAGTCAAAAGTAAGTTAATTATACATAAATAGGAAAAACACAGAAATAAACATATCAACACACGAAAAAAAAAACACACACACACACACACACAAACACACACACACACACACACACACACACACACACACACACACACACACACACACACACACACACACACACACACACACACACACAAACACACACATACACACACACACACACACACACACACACACACACACACACACACACACACACACACACATACACACACACACACACACACACACACACACACACACACACACACACACACACACCCACACCCACACACCCACACACACACACATACACACACACACACACACACAGGCACACCTCAGTACCAATTAGTAACGGAGCATTGCTGCGGACACAAGTCGTCCTTTCAGTTTGAATCCATTTGAGGCAATTACGTCTCCATCACCTGCAACACATGCTCACAATTTCACCCCCTCCTTTTCCATTACCCTCCTCCACTTTTACGATTTTCCCATCAAACACCTTCCATTCCACCATTCTTCAATCAGTCTTTTTGAAATATAATCATTTATTATTCAAAATTTATCGTTTTTTATCGGCCATTTTCCATCTTCCTGCACTACCACTCTCTCCACAAAACCATCACTCTCTTCAATCCACTCATTTGAAATGAATTACGTACTTGAAACCCTTTATAAAATACCGTATGAAACTTATGCTCACTCTTTATTAATAAATTTGATAATTTTCAATCTATTTTCATTTCATAAACAAATATAACATGAATTAATATTTTTATAATTTAAGATCACCGAAAAAATATAATATTTTGTTTCTTCAAATAATTTTTTTTCATATTCGCTATAACATCCTCATTTTCGGCCAAAGTAGTCTATCACACACGGCGCAACCTACCGCCCCATGACCACTCCCACTGCCTCCACTACTCCTCGTCTCCCCTCTAACCATGTAACCAAACACTCTCGTTTACAACGTAACCACCTTCAATACCAACGTATCCTCAAAAACAACATTCTTCACCAGCACTGCCGTTGTCATCCTAACTATCATCATCATCACCATCATCTCCACCATCATCGTCATCATCACTATCATCGTCATCATCACTATCATCGTCATCCTTACTATCATTGACATCATTACTATCATCGTCATCATCATCACCACCGTCATCATCATCATCACCATCATCATCGTCATCATCAATCATCATCATCACCGCTTCGTTGGCATTTAGAGCGTCTTATTCTGACCAATGAATACATCAACATCAAATTACAGCACTCTTGACGTCTCTCTTCCAGTGCCTTTTGATGCTGCTAACTTGTCGCTTGCGTCGAAAAGAATTATGTGTAATTTTTGTTTAATAGTCTCTGTAATTATATCCTATCAAAGCTGTGGTTTGTGTTCGTTCACAAACGTTTTCATAATATCTTGAGCGTGTTGACAAAAGATTTTTGAGATTAAGTTTTCGTTTATAAAATCATGCGATTTTATTTGTCAAACATTCTTTATTTTTTAACTTTTTCCTATATGTTTCAGTTACGGTCTGAAAGTTGTAAAAAATATTTTTATAAAATTATTCTTTAGGTTTTCTATTTCGTTTGTGTGCTCGTGTCTGTGTGTTTCTCGTGGAGCAATATATTTTTTTGCCTGCCTTGCAAATGAGACATTTTCATGCGATCGTTGCTGCGGCCATCCATCAAGAAGATTATGCAAATCCGATGTATGTCCTCAAATTTTAATAGAGTGTGTGTGTTGGGAGTATGTGTGTTTGATTGTGTGTATATTTGTTATTGTTTGAGTGTGTGTGTGAGTGAGTGAGTGAGGAATTTAGAATTTTAAACCAAATTTATTCCATCATCTAAAAATTCTATAATTACATTAGAACTAATGATATCCTATGAAAAACTGTGAAAGTTATTAACGATAACTTATTATTATTCGTTATCACTTTGTATGCACAATACTTCAATTATAAGTACTTTGCCGTTGAAGAATGAACGTCGTCGACAAGTTTTTGCTACTAAGCAGGAGCGGGAAATAGAAGACTTAGTTAATCAGCAGCGAAACTGTACCATGGTCTTCCACCAAAAAAGTCAGAAAGCTTGGATATCAATATGCTGTGAAAACGAGACCAGGTTTTTGAAAGAAAGAATAATTCTCAACAGGCAGATGTCGATTTATTACACGAAACTGTTTCCTCTCAATTCAAACTCGTGAGACTACAAGTCTGAGCCGAGCCACCAGCTTCAACCGGGCAAACTTTAATATTTGTTCAATAAGCTGGCTTTGGTTATAGAATTTATAAAAAAAACTGTGTTTATTTCATTTTAAATGCATATTTTACACTTGTAACATTCAACCCCGTTTACGAGAATATTTGTTACATTTAGAACTCGATCGAATTTCAAAAAAATGAATTTAAATAACAAACTGGGAGTTTTGTGTTTTAACTTGTGACTAATAGAATTCTTATAACATTAATTATTATTATTATAATTGTTTTTAAAATAACAAACTTATAGCAACATTTGTAAAAACTGTAACATACAGCCCCGGTATCCCCTATAGTTAAACATTAAAGTTTATTTATTTAAACTTTTCTAAAAATATTCAACCGAATAAAAGTATCAGAAAAAATTCCACAATGATAACAGATATTTAAAAGTTGTTAAATAGACAAAAAATCGAAAACTTGGAAAACCATTTCGCCTACTTGGAATATGGTTCATTAGGTTATGTCAGCGTTGTCAAGTAAAAATAAATCATAAGATAATTTAGTTTACTCAACTTTCACAAAACTAAGGTTAGTTAATATAACATAGTTTTATACAAATGTAAATAAATATTTGTGCAGCCCACATTACACTGGGCTTCAGCAGTGCTATGATAAAAGTTCTGCAATTGGTTGAAACGGATAGGAAGATATATTAGGTTTTACAAGATTTTATGGTAAAAGTAAACGTCTAAAGAAAATTTTTCAGTGTACTTGGACGTGCACTTGAAATGTGTTTTTTGCTGGTGGCTCCCGTGCTCAGCGAAACCCTGGAGCCGATACAATGAGTTTTTCTCTACCTTGAGCAAAGAAAGGTATCCAATGGACTGTTCTCTTACAAAACAAAAAACTTGGGTTTCTTTCCAAAGCAGCAGCAGTCCTTGCTCACCACTTTAATGATCTCACTCAGTTCTCAAGCCAGAACCTACAGATAAACAATCGCCTAGTCAGAGAAGTTATGGAACTTTCCTATTTCAAGTTGTTCTGGTGGTGTTTTCCTGCTTGGATGTGCACGTGGTGTCAGAGGCAGCAGATGAGCACTTGGAGTAAGTCTATAAGGTAATTTTTATTATGCAACCTCATCTCAAGACAGTTTTAGATAGACAAAAGAAAGACTATGACAGTGATGAAGAAGCGAGCAGGCTTCTGAAATCGATGACACTCTTGTTCACAACTTTGGAATGGAAAGGCAGTGTAGTAAGGTGAACCATAAACTGAAGAAACTAGTAAATTAAATGCAGTCAGTAGATCCATCATCGTATAAAAGAGCCAGCAGCCTAGAGATGGACAGATCCCGTCTTTCGAAGGCTTCAAGGGTACGGCACAAGCAAAAAAATAGTTAAAACTTCATTAAAGTGAAAGAAAGAAAGCTAAATTCCAAAGAAAAGCAAAAATTAAACAAAAGCTGGCTCATATAAAGGATCGAAAAAGACTTGAACTTTTATGCTTTTTGAAATCAAAAGATGACTCTTTCGCAGAAAATGGAAAGCTCGAGAACATTTCTCAGAAGAAAGTATCAACTTTTTTGTCTTTTAATGAATGCCTCTATTTCTAGTTCATCATCAATCCGGGCCACAATACAGTCTTTGATAAAGTTTCTTTTACTTTTTTAAAACACATATTTGTTTTCCAACGCCCGTGTCTGCCTAATGACAATTTTATCGGCTTACAAACGATAATGTTTTACTCAAAATTCGTTTTTTGAATTTTTAAAAAAAGATGATGACGTTTGAGTTTTGTGAAAAGATGTGGCTTGACTTTCAGTCACAACTTCCAAAAAACCCGCTTCGTTGAACATTGGTCTGTCGATAATGGCTTCGTCCAGTTGGAGTTAAAGCCATTATAGAAGTTCATTTTATTAGTTTAATTAATTACCTCAAGCTTCATTACCTCTTTCATGCATATTCTTCTGGTTTATTCATACTTAATTGCTCGTGAGTATATCTTTAAATAAGTTTTTTCCGTTCTGTGTGTCTTTTCATTTCTTATGGTTTTTTGTGTGTATTGGTACTTAATTATCTGTCTTTTGTATATTTTTATAGTTTAGCCATGTATCTTATTCGATCGTTGCTGCTGTCATCCATAAAAAATAATGTAAAGAGAATTTATGTTTTAAATTTCTGAAATACTTTCTAATAGACTATGGGAGATTGACTGAATGACTGACTTTTTTTCTGTGTTTTCAAGACAAAAACTCAATTATACGAAGTAAATGAATCAAAAGTAACTTTTTAAAGGTGGGTAGAAAATCAATATTTCAACATCAGAGTAATAAGTATAGTGATGGTGAGTACAATTTTAGTACAATAGAATGTCAAACTGCTTTATATCTATAAGCTTTCATATAGTAAGTTAGTTTTCAATTTTTTAAAATTTAATTTGTAAAGCTTTATATTTATGTAAGCGTAATACAATTCCAACAAATCAATTTCAAATAAGCACTCCTTCTAATCTTATAAAGGCTTCTGAAAGCGTGTCTAAAAAAGGGAATAAGCCCATTTGTTCCGTTGGTTAGTCTTTCCATTTGCAACTGCCTGCCACTGGAGCACAAAGCGTCCTTAATCTCATCACTTGCCCACTCAAGCGGCTCCAGCCTCCTGCCATTTCCCATTAGTCGTGTCTCTAACCAGAGTTTTCCAAAGACCACTAATTCGCTTTACTTTTTGACAAACACTTAATCGGAAGTAAATTTTAAGTATGTAATAAGTTTGCAAATTAATGAATTTTTATGCATGGGTCTTCACAATATATTGATATGAAAAAAAGTCAATTTATTATGATTGTTTTGAAATCCTGTTGGCAGTGATCTTTTTCTAGGGGATCACATGGGGTTGCGCGAACCTGGTTAGAATGCTAGGAATCGTGTGCATTTGCTTTTAAATATAAAAGAATTATTTCAATTAATCTTTTAGCGAAACTATCCTGCTCTGTCTGAGTTGTAACTTTAATGAAAAGTTTTTTTATGCAAAATGATAACAAGACAAATATTTCATAGCAGATTTCACTCTAATGATTGACATTCAAAGGGGTTTTTTAAACTATCCAAAGCCCTTCAAGCTAGAAATATAAATATTTTTAAAAGAAAAAAACTGATCAAAAAAACAATTAATGTTTTTTAAATACTTTAAAATAGTTGCGGTTAATACGAAAAAAGGGGCGAAGTTATTAAAATCCAAGTATTTAAAAATAACGACTTGGTACTAAACAATATTTATGGAAAAATTTCCAGGGTATTCAATACTTATCAGATAGGCTACCACTCAGCCAAATATTATTACAATAAAAATAAACAATTTTTTTGAAATATTTATTGCGAATACAAATCCTTGATAAAATGTTTAAAATACATTATTGTCTGATCTTTGGTTCAAGTCAATGATTCTCTTTTCATCTCAATACAAAACCATCTCGAAATGCAAGAAGAAACCCCCGAGAGTATGGAGAAATGTATTTGCGAGGAGAGAAGTGGTAGGAAGAGCTTTGAAACATTACCGGTGCGACGGTCCGTCTGATGCATTATGAATAAGCTGCAGTGAATAATATTAATGTGTTCCTTGAAGTGCTTGATTTAAATTCATCTCTTCTCTTATCATCTTACCAGTCCTTAAAAGAATCGCTCGCGCCACAGACATCTATTATTTAAATGCTTGTAGCCTCGCGAATTAGGTTACAATGACGGAATTGTCACTTGCTTTCTCGATGTTTTTTGATACATTATTCTGAATTAGCATGGGCGGCGATCCTGGGGGGGGGGGGGGGGGGGGGGGGGAAGGAAGTCCTGGGGTCCAGACCCCACGTTTTGGTAGTTTTAATGTGGAATGCTTCACTTTTTTCATTAAAAATATTTTTTCAATCTTGTTTGATACGTCAACCATGGCAGAAAACAGAATGTTTATATAGTAACACATGGTGAGTATGTGGAGTTATAGTGATAGCTGTCTAAAACAAAACTATTCTATGTTTACTTAAATATTTTTATAAAATTTTATCTAAAAATTTATTTTAAGTAGGGAGGGGGGATTTCTGGACCTCAGTAATCCCCCAGGATCGTCCATTCTGGGTAGGACCCCTTCCCTCAAGATTTTCTGTCTATCGTCGCTCCTGGGAATTAGTATTAGTTTTCATAATTTTTCTATGCTCAAATTATTCACAAATAAAAATTATTTTCAAAATTTATAAATCAACTTTTAACATTGATGAAGGGCTTGTGCAAATTATCAAAGACCTCAACAAAAACGCGAAAAGTACAGTCTTCTTCAATGGGCAGTTTAAAACATCAATGGCACTTTTCCCTGATCTTTTTCTAAATTTTCCTTATATGAATAATGCAAGAAAATATCCAAGATCATCACTCTACCATCTCTTTTGGTGGCAGGTCTTTTTCGAATTCAAGATTTTCCTACAACATCGATCTTATGGATGGATCCAGCAGCAAATTTCTAGATCTCATCAGGAAACTTTATGATATGGAAGTGAGATCTGAATAAGCCAAGGTTATAGTGAATAGAAAGATGGATTAATCAACCCAAAATAAGGATTGAAAAAAAGCTAGAAGAAGTGTCACTGTTCAAGTGCCTAGAAGGAAACACATCGAAGGATGGAACAAGCACCACAAAGATAAAAACTATAATTTCAATGGCAACTGCAGCAATGGCCAGTCTCAATCGGTTATGGTTAAGGGCCTTTCAGATTCAGAAGTATTTTGAGCACAGTATCTTACATTACGGATGTGAAATTTTGATGCTTAATTTTAGAGATGAAATGATTATTAATAGACTGAAATTTCGATTCATAGTTTTTTCCATTGAACAGTTTTGTTTTGGATTGTATTTATTAATAAGAGTTAAAATCATGTTTTTTTCAAGAATAAAATATAATTTTTCAATATTTAACATAATTTATTAATATTTAAAACTATTATTGTCAAAAATTAAAATGTTACTCGTTTTTAAAATTCTAATTAATATTGCTCAACACTTAGGAGCACCTTTAAAATCATTGCATTGGTTTCCAGTTGAGAAGTAAACATTTAAGTGATCACTTTGCTGTAACCGGTCAACATCGTGTCACCATTAAAAATGTTTCTTCCAAGAGTAGGATATAACATTCTATTTTATAAATGAATAATGTTCCATTAAATCTTTGTAAAATTGAACTGTTTGAATTAATCTTAATTAATCTTTTGATTAAAATTTAATCATTAAATCAGTTAAGGATGCTCTGCTTTAACCCTCACAGGTCTCATGGTTTTTATCCGAAAGAGCCGACACACATCCAAGAAGAACGAAAATACTAATATATTTTTTTTGCGGATTTTTAATGAATCTCTTTTTAGGCTTGTCTTATGTATTTATCACTTTCGTTTTATTAATATTCTTTCTCGCAACCGGTGGATGGAAGTTTGCTAGAGTTTTTCAACTCACATGGAAAAGAGATTTGAGGTTTGGAATGTGAATAACATAAATACCTCTTTATAGAATAAAATTATTTTATATATTTTCAGGGGTCTAGTCTATCTGATACAGATGTCGATAAAGCTGCGTTGGCTTAGGAAAACGGGACAGAATATAGTGACATTGTTCGGTCAGACAGTGCAGAGGTTTCCAGACAAGACAGCCTTTGTGATGATCGACGAGCGTTCGTGGACGTTCAGAGAAGTAGACGAGTATTCGAACGCCATTGCCAACTATTTCTATGAGCAGAACTATCGAAAGGTAGCCTAGAAAAAATCATGCACCATTTTTACTTGCAATAACCAACATTTTCATAGCAAATAACTGACACATTAAAATACACAACACACGCATTCAACAGGGAGACGTAGTGGCAATATTCATGGAGAGTAGGCCGGAGTTTGTGATGTTGTGGCTGGGCCTGGCGAAGATCGGCGTCACCTCAGCTCTCATCAACTTCAACCTCAAGCACGAAGCATTCGCGCACTGCATCAAAGTATCAGGCGCTCGTTCCATCATCTTTGGAGAAGATCTGATTGATGGTTTGTGTGTCTGTGTGGGGCTGGTACCTGGTTGGTTTCATGTCAATCTGTTCTGTTTTAATCCGTTTTAATCTGTCTTTAAGCCGTTTGGGAAAAAATATGTTAACAATTAACTTATAAACAAATGTAACCAAATCCATTAATAACTGAAGATCACCCAACTACAAGTATCATCATTATCATCTTCATCACTAATGATCACCACCTCCAGTCATTTCGGAAAGTCATCACTTACTGCCAGCAAACATCAAACTTTTCATCAACGCACCCCCCTCCAAGCCCTCGACCCTCCCCCTCCACCACCTCGACTCCATCCTCAAACACTCATCCACTCTTCCTCCTCCTCCCACCACCAAGACCTTCTTCAATGGTACTTTTTATTTTCTTTGAATTATTAAAAAATATGTATGCTATAAAAAATTGAATATTACATAGTTTAAAAAAATAATTATTATGATTATTGGTGTTATTATTTTTATTATTTTTAGTAGTAGTAGTAGTAGTAGTAGTAGTAATAGTAGTAGTAGTAGTAGTAGTAGTAGTAGTAGTAGTAGTAGTAGTAGTAGTAGTAGTAGTAGTAGTAGTAGTAGTAGTAGTAGTAGTAGTAGTAGTAGTAGTATTAGTAGTAGTATTAGTAGTAGTAGTAGTAGTAGTAGTAGTAGTAGTAGTTGTAGTAGTTGTAGTAGTTGTAGTAGTTGTAGTAGTTGTAGTAGTAGTAGTAGTAGTTTTTAGGGATTATTCATTAAGTAGGACAGACTTAAAATGTTTGAACTTTGAAAAAGCATAATTCAAGCATTTAAAATTTACGACCATAATCTGACAAAAGTGTGATTATATAAACAATCACGAATAAAATAAAATTAAAAATTATTAACAAACAATAATATTTATGATTAATAACAAAATGCTTCAATAGGATTTTTTTTAAAAAATGTATGCGTTAAGGATTAAAAGTTCGGAAATAGGGCTGATTGACCTGTCATACGATGTAGGTGAAGCTATTGTCAAGCGGTTATTTAATAAATTACTCAACTAGCGTATTACCGAATTAAATCTCATAACAATGAGTTCAACGCTATAAATCATTATTAAAATTAAAATTAAAACAACTCATTTAATTCAAATTAACTAAATGTATTTAATTCATTACCGAATTTATCAAACGGTTGATATGTTTAATGTTTAAATTAGTTTAACAGTTAAGCCCCATTTATTCTACAAACGTGGTCACCCTACCGCTAATTCCTTCACAATATTTGCACCTGCTACCTCGGCCCTCCACAACTCACAATGTGTCGTTACGCATGCACCATGCAATACTGAGTCTTTAATGTGATTAATCAAGATTGCGATGATGATGATGAAGATTGCGATGATGATGAGGACGATGATGATGATGATAATGATGAAGATTATGACGATGATGATGAAGATTGCGATGATGATGATGATAACATGATCATCATCACCTCTTCCAGAGAAGCTGCTCTTCATCTACACCTCGGGCACCACAGGCATGCCTAAGGCCGCTGTCGTCATCCACAGCAGGTAATGGGGTTTCACCATCATCATGATCATCATGATCATCATGATCATCATCATGATCATCATCATGATCATCATCATGATCATCATCATGATCATCATCATGATCATCATCATGATCATCATCATGATCATCATCATGATCATCATCATGATCATCATCATGATCATCATCATGATCATCATAGTTGTGAGAATGATTATCATCATCTTCATAATCATTGTGAGAATCATCATCATCATTACCATTATTCTTCAATCTGCATGAACCAAATATTGCGTGAAAAAGCGCGTGATTTATTTGACTGGCACTACCTCACCTCACCATTACGAAACTGTTCAACGCAATTGCCTCATCAACAAATAATTATCAGCCACAACAACAACAACAATACAACCGCAACAAACTATTATGCCGCCAACAACTACAACAATTATGACATTAACAACAAAAATAAAAATTCAACAAATTATCAAACATCAACAATATTATTACCACTTCCAACTACACCACCACAACTAACCCCATCAACCAACACCACCAACAACCACGCAGGTACTATTATATGAGCCACTCGATCTACCACTTCTACCGTCTGTCGCCACAAGACGTCATATACGACACGCTGCCCCTCTACCACACAGCCGGCGGCATTCTGGGCGTGGGTTGTTGCCTGATGCACGGAAGCACCGTCGTGATCAGGAAAAAGTTCTCCGCGTCGAGATTCTGGTCCGACTGCATCAAGCATCAGTGCACTGTTCGCTGTGGTGTTGGGGTTGTTAGTGGGGTTTGGTGAGGTTTGGAGGAAAATGAGAAATGTCGGTCACCATAAGTAGCTGCTTATAAATTCAAAACTCCTTTTCAAGTTCAAAACTTTCATAACTTTTTCAAATTTAAACTTTTTTTTTAAAATTCAATAATTCAAACTCTTACCCACCAACAAGCCCAACCTTCTATCACCACTACAACCACCAAAACCCCAATCACCAGGTGGCACAGTATATCGGCGAGATCTGTCGCTACCTGATGGCTCAACCAGCCTCGCATCAGGACCAAGCGCACCGCGTGCGGGTGATGTTCGGTAACGGACTGAGGCCTCAACTCTGGTGCGACTTCAAGAGGCGCTTCAACATCGAGCAGATCGGCGAGTTCTACGGAGCCACCGAAGGAAACGCCAACATAGGTGCGGACACGCGCATGTGTGTGTGTGTGTGTGTGTGTGTGTGTGTGTGTTTGTGTGTGTGTGTGTGTGTGTGTGTGGGTGTGTGTGCATGTGTGTGTGTGTGTGTGTGTGTGTGTGTGTGTGTGTGTGTGTGTGTGTGTGTGTGTGTGTGTGTTTGTGTGTGTGTGTGTGTGTGTGTGGGTGTGTGTGCATGTGTGTGTGTGTGTGTGTGTGTGTGTGTGTGTGTGTGTGTGTTTGTGTGTATGTGTGTAGTTTTTGTTGGATGTTGTAACTTCAAATCAATTGTATCACCAAAATATAGTCGTTTTCATAACTTCAAATCAATTGTATGGTCAAAACGAAGTTCATCCGGGTTTACGCCACGTTAATAATACTCGTCGTTGTATTGTATTGTATTGTATTGTATTGTAAACGACCTCAATTTACATTTAAATAATCGTCATGGATACCGCTTGAATCCTATTTAATACTGTTCTATTACCACAAATCAGCCCTATGCTGTATTCTCAATTTAGTAAATGATTCTTTATTATTTTCTTTCTTTTTTAAAAATCAGCACCGTATCAAACTCTTTCCTCCCTTCACAGTCAACACCGACAACACGCCTGGAGCCATCGGCTTCCAGACCAGAATCATCCCTTCCTTCTACCCCGTCACCCTCATCAAGGTCGACCCACTTACCGGAGAGCCAATCAGGAACAAGTACGGAAAGTGTGTCAGATGCGAGCCAGGTTCCTTGACGTTTATTTGTTTTTTTTCCTTGATTGTTTTCCTGACTATTATATGTTTTTTTATATTTTTTAATAATTTGAATGATTTCTTTTGACTACGATGACGATGATGTTTTTGTTTTTGTTTAACTGCAGCAGTTAATGATGATGGTGAGGATGATGATGATGATGATGATGATGACGAGGGTGATGATGGTGATAATTAGAATGAGGATGATTAGATGAACTCAGTTTGCTAGTTGAGAATATTTTGAAATTGCTAATTGCGTGAAATCAATAATGAAATGTTTTCGAAAATTGCGTTTAAGAATGATGAGGGGGGTGGTGATGATGATGTTTGTGGCGATGTTGATGATGAGGGTCATGGTGATGATGATGATGGTTATGAGAATAATGATGACGAAGAATCATTGGCATGACACTAAAAAGACGAAATTAAAACTTAAAAATTTGCAGCAAGCGTGCCAGTTAGAGTCAATGCACGACTAAAAAAATATGAAACTAATTCTGGAAAAACTTAGTTCAAAATCCTCCGCGCTTCACGTTTCGAGTCGTTGTGGTCTCTTTCACCACATTCCAACTCACTGAACATTCATTCGAAAGCAGCTACCACACGCCTGTTCGCCTTGGGACGAGCAATAAAGAATCAATCAGCATCGATCAGGACCTCTAGACGCTCATCCACTCATCGTCGCTGATTCACTTGAAGGCCTCTTGAGTGATCATGAAGGCTATTTCACTCGAGATTTCAATTTCCGCATATTTCTACATGTACCTAGTTTGAACATATCCCTACATATTTCTACATGCCCCTATATTTGAACATATGCCTACACATCTCTACATGTACCTAGTTTGAACATATACCTACATATTTCTACATGTTCCTATATTTAAAGTTACCCCACTTGATGTGGTTTCCGAGTGTCCTTCGACTCGAGAAGCTTTGCCTAATTGAAGCGTCAACTTGGTTTCTATTTACGTAATGAGATGACTAACCCGACAATACTCGACCAAAGTTTGGTACTTAAAATCAGCCGCGAGGAAGGAGTGACAAATATAAAGGATAATAATTAAAATTAGTTACAAACTGTAAAGCGATTTTTTTAATTAATCGAGGTAAAATGAGGCCATAAAGCTTGTGTGCTTGGATAGGCATCAAGTGCTCTTGTTACACTCAAAAAGGCTGTCTTGCACTCGCATGGTTTTGAAAGTCCATCGAGAAGTCTATGAAGGTAGACCGATGGATGGGGTCTTAATAATAAACTAATTAGTAATCATGGGGAAATGTCCTATGAATGTGTTCTGTTAGTCGGTGCAGTGTGGGAGTGAGTGTGTTTCAAGGGGGATAAGGGGATGTGTGATTGTTTGTCACATGATGAAATCGCTTGAGCACTCAGTTAGTTGGGTCATTGCTTGTTCATGTGATTTTTGGCGCCTACAGTGTTATTTAAGTTTTAAATTTGTAAATTTGTAAAATTTCTTTCTGTTTTTATAAATCTTTTGATTATATTAGAATGCAAATAATATTTTAGAAGAAAATAAGAGTTTAAGAAATAAGAGCAGAAAAAATGG
Organism: Piscicola geometra; assembly: GCA_943735955.1. Taxonomy (NCBI): domain Eukaryota; kingdom Metazoa; phylum Annelida; class Clitellata; order Hirudinida; family Piscicolidae; genus Piscicola; species Piscicola geometra. Next base: position 4,501,540 of record OX030957.1, on the reverse strand, counting down.
ATTTTTTTTTTAAATTCTCAAAGTTTTTTTCTTAAAATATAACTTTCAGTTTAATTTTCAAACTATCGATAAAATACTAAAATCCGAGCCATTTAAATAGCCCAAAAAACGAAAAATTCACAAAGGCCCATCAAAAACATCGCATTCACCAAACAAACAAAGAGCAACTCACGGCAACCACCCAAACGTAGGCGAGTCGGGTGAGCTGGTGGGCAAGATTGTGAAGGGGAAGCCTTTGCGCTCGTTCGATGGCTACGCCAACAAGGAAGCCAACCGTAAGAAGATCGCCAACGACGTCTTCAAGAGAGGAGACAGTTACTTTCTGACTGGTGTGTGTTTGTGTGGGTGTATCGGTGGGGTTGTATGTGTGTGTGTGTGTGTGTGTGGGTAGGTGGGATTGTTTTTGTGTTTATGGGTCTGTGTGTGTGGTCTATCATTTCATCAACGTTTTTTTTTCATCATCACTATTATTCCCACTACCATTAACACAATCCCTACTACCACCACCACTACCAACACCACTGCCACCCTCATCACCACCACCATCACAATCACTACCCATCACCACCCATTAGGCGACATCTTGGAGATGGACAACCTCGGCTACATGTACTTCAAGGATAGGACTGGAGACACGTTCCGATGGAAGGGAGAAAACGTCTCCACGTCCGAAGTCGAGGCCACCATCAGCGGCATCGTCAACCTCACCGACTCTACCGTCTATGGCGTAGAAATACCAGGTTTGTGTGTGATTTTGGATTGTGTGTGTGTGTGTGTTTGTGGGGTTGTTTTTGTGTTTGTGTGTATTTTTTTGGCCGTGTTTTTGTGTATGTGTGTGTTTTTTTGTGTGTGTTTATTAAAATGTGGTATTATTAACTTTGAGTCTCTTGATCAACCTTTTCTTTCTATTTTATCACACTACTAAAAGCCACGACCGACGACCATTAATTACTGCATACACTCGCCCACTCACAATCTCACTCCATTCTCACCCACAAAACAACTTATCCACTGACCTCTTCAACTTCACCCACGACTACTACCACACCCTCCCTCAGCCACTCTCCACCACCACCACCACCACCACCACTACTACTACTACCACCACCACCACAGGGGCAGAGGGCAAGGCAGGCATGGCGGCGATAGCAGATCCGGATGGAGCTCTGGACTTGCAGCACCTGCAGACGCAACTCCTCAAGGCGCTGCCTGCATACGCTAGACCCCTCTTCATCAGACTCGTCAAGCGCCTCAGAGTCACAGGTCTGCTCGTTCGTTCGTTCGTTGGTTTGCTTGTGAATTTTTGAATTTTTGATCTTTGTGTGGGTTTGTGATGACGTATAAGGGAGGATGTTGTGCTGGATGGAGTGCTTTTGTAGTGTGATGAAGAAGTGTAGGTTTTAAGCTCCATGCTGTTAATATTAATTATTTTATTCCTTATTTACCAATTATAGTTATATCCAAGTATTCTCTAAAGTAACACGCACACCACCACCATCACCACACCACCACCACACCAGGCACGTTCAAGTTACAGAAGGGAGACTACCGGACAGACGGCTTCGACCCGAGCAAGGTCGACTCCGATGCTCTCTTCTACTTCAACGCCAGCCACAGTGCCTACGAGCCGCTCACCACGTCAGTGTATGCCGACATTATCGACATGAAGATTCGCTTCTGATCGTCTCTCTCTCTCTCTCTCTCCCGTTGAAGCGGACTCAATAGAGTCAATCATCGCAGTGCTTTCTGAGTTCGCCTGTCGTGGTTTTCTATCATCCTGCTTTATTTTCCTATTTTCTTTCATTGCAAGTATTCCAAATATTTATAAAAATTTCATTTATTTTGTATAAATAAATACAAAATATCTATTTTTCCGAGGATTTATTTTTGTAAATTTGTATCGACGAGTTCCTAGCGAGCATGGCTCGGCAGTCTTCATCATCACACTGGTGGCATTTACTTCTCTCTGAAGATTCCTGCATTTCACTACCTACGCACCACTCGTTCTCGTCGTCACACCTTTTATACCTCCACTAGAATATCATTCATCATTCAAGCGCCTTCGATGCAGCTGTTTTGGATTTTAAGCGATATTTTTGTATATGTCTATTTATTTATTTATTCGTATATATTCATTTTTATTATCGTAATACTTTTATTTATTAATTACCAATATTTTAGTCGGCAAGATTATTTTGCTTGGTGAATTATTTGTGTATGTAGCAACTTGCAACAACTACGTGTAATGGATCTTCTAAGAGTTTAATAGGTGTCGTTGTTGGTGTTGGTTTTGGTGTTGGAGGGGTGGTTGGAGACGTTGAGAGTGGTGTTGTTGGTGGGGTTGGCACTTGCCTAATCGGAGTGTGAGAGTTTGAACTAATAAGACTATTATATTTTCGACAAAATTGTGTTAAATTTAGAGTTAATTTATATTTAAAAAATACTTAAAAAACTATTTAGATTCATAAATGGAAGACATAGTAGTAGTTATTAAAATTTTATTATTATTAAAAGTTAGGAAGATGTACCAAATTATAAATGTATTCAACGCTTTTCGCAAAGACTTCTAAAGCTTGAATGCTTGGAATCACTCTTTCAGCTCGCAGTTTTCACCTTGGTCATTTCATAAATTGAAGCTTACATTGCCATGCTCTTTGCTTTCAAAAGTATTTTTCTTTTTGATTCTCAGCACAACAACTCAGATACAACGATTCAGCGTACGACCACTTCACTTCTTCGGTTCGTTCAGCTCCACTCGAGAATGCTTGAAAAGACACAGCTTACTTGTCATGGAGCGATTTCATTCTTTAGGCAAGGCGGCTCATCTTCCACCACACTACACTTTCGAGGCGTTGAAGACACTGTTTCTCCCCTAAATGAGATTGGAGTCATTTACAGGCGATTATGATTAATAAGTTATTTACGCGATGAAATATATATAAAAAAATTAAGACCTTCTAAGAGATTATTTACAATTCTTTATTTAACTCTTTTATGTTACTGCTTCATCCGATTGATTATAATTTGGGCTTATATTTTTGGCTGTAATACAAATTTATAAAATATTTCAAAGCGTGTTATAACTGCTGATTATGATTCATAAAACGGGAGTTTTAAATAATTTATCAAACTTAAAAAGAAAAAAAAATATTTGCAACACCAACACTTCTTACACAACTTAATCACAAAATCTTCTTTTTCAGCCACTTCTATCTATTGAGTTAACGGACTTATTTAATATTCCAACGCTTCGCCATTTATTTATCCATTTTTACAAAACTTCATTTTGTTAGGATACAAGACCATTGAGCTCTTTAAATAAAAAAATCAACATCAAAATTAGCTTTCTTTCGAAGAGACATCTCAAAACGAATACTGACAATGATACTCACAAAGAATTTTTCAAGATCAAACAAGTTTTTATATATTTAATAATTAGTTTTTTTAGCGGAAAATAGTTTTAAAAACGTTGTAACCGTAGAAATCAATATTTAATCAGTTAACTTTTTTAGTAGATTTAAACTTTAAAGGAGAAATTTAATTAAAAGTTGTATTTGGGAAGTTTTGTTTTTCACTTTATTTTTATTCTATTTCATTTGGTTTCTATTCAATCCATCAAATTATTCCCATGGTATTTTTGGCATGCTTGAGAAAGCGGTAACTTACCGTAAATTTGTATTTTTCACTTCCTATAGACGATTCGAAAGCCAGACAATGGAAGGTTGATAGTTAAAAGTACGACCAAGCTAACAAATATAAACCTTTGTATGTTTTGAAAATTATTAAATTCAAAATCATCTGAATCGGAATAACACGGGATTTCAATTATACCGCAAGTTTTATAACAAAGTTATTTAAAAAGAAATATTTAACTTGTAAAGCGATAAAGAACATAATATCAAATGGTGAGAAATAAAGAAACTAGCATAAATATATTTTGTAAAATACATGATAAATTAGCTTAATAGAATTTATAAAATGAATAGAATAAAATGGTAAATAGGTGATAAAAACATTTGTAATAATAGCAAGAATAATACTGATTTATTTATCTTATATTCAATTAAACGAAATTAAACACAAGATATGAAGTCACTACTGCTTGCTTTCCTGGTGCTGTGGTCGACAGTTGTGGACTCACAACAGGCACCATCATGCAACAACAACTACTGCATCTTCAGTGACTTCAGCACCACTCAAGACATTACGACTGCGAGGAAAACTTGCAGCGACCAAGGAGGGTGGCTCATGGAGTTGTATGATCAAGATACGACTGACTTGTTTCAAAACTTTGTAGCTACTATTGAAAATCAAAACTTTGTAGCTCTTATTGAAAATCAAAAATTGAAAGCATTTTTGAATATGGAAGTGGATACGTCTGGATGGATGTGGCTTAACAAAAAAAAAAGTGGGTTTCAATTGGTTTCTCTTGTTACTTTTCAGAACTAGAAACATCATAGGAAATTTGATAAATAAATAAATATATATATTTCATTCTATTTCACAAATTAATAGTTAACAATTAATTTTATAAAGGTGCAAGCAATGTAAATATTTTTGGTAGAGATAATCCTAATAACGACTTTGCGGCTGTTTATCAGACTGGCAATGACATTATCTTCGAAGCACTTCCAAGAGATAGTTGGAGAGGATTTATATGCAAAAGAAGTGAGTGTAATTTACTTGAACAAATATTCAAAAATGCAAATAATAAAAAATTTAAAAGCAATTCTTTTTATTAAATTTTTAATAAGCTATAATAACTGATTTTGAAGTCTTTTGACCTCTTGTCGGTCTAAGTTGCTTAGTTGTCGCCTAGGTAGCTCAGATGGGAAGGTTAGACTGTAGATCTAAAGGTCCTTGGTTCAATCCCGGGTCTGGGCAAATAACCCACCAGTCTCAGTAGCCGACAACTTTGGGTGAACGGGTTGGCTTAGATGGTAAATCGTCAGACCTGCTACTCAAAGGTTGCCTGTTTGAACCCCTGATGAGCAGCCGTGAGCTATCATTTACCTAGATGCGGTGTTTCACGACGTTCGGTAAAATACTTGATATTTCGTACACCCTTAATGTTCATTTTAATAAAAAATATTTTTTTACGGGAACCTTTGATTAGTGTAAACGGAATCTGATTCAGTGCGTTTGGTTATTTGTTGTCACTTTCCAATGCTCAAAATGTTGAACTAATATGCCTAAACAATTAAACTAAATTTGAAATTGATAAATGCACACTTTGCATTGCACACTTTACGTTGATTACATAAAATATCAAAATTTATATTTGTATAAACAAAGGAAATAGCTCAACCAGTCGTAATTGTATGGTTATCCTTGTATCGATTATAAACTACAACCAGGGCAATTTCGGTTAAAACGACACTTTCAAGAAGCCATTCAGTCATTCCAATCGATGGTTTCCTGCATAGCCTTATCTAAAAAAAACATTCAAACACACAGAAACTTGTTCACAGGATCAAGTTAATCGTGAGTGTTATATCTTGGTGAGTCAATCAAAAAGCTGGTATGATGCTTCCAATGAATGCCTAAGACAAAACTCTATGTTAGCAACGTTCGAGACGCTCAAGATCGATCGAAAGTTTTTTACGTTCATGGGTGCTGGCACAAGGTATTGGATAGGGCTGTCGAAGAACTCATTGAAATGGAAAAATAAAGGTTAGCTTTGACGTCTGTCCTATTTGGTTTTTCCTAATTTAAATATTTTGAAGTGTATCATTCTTTAAAATTAAATTAAAACATTTTTGTAAGAGTTAATTAATTTTAAAAGTTTAACAAATAATATATATATTTTCGAAAGCTCAAATAATATATTGATCGAAGGAACGCTGGTGGATTATACAGCTTGGTCACAAGACCAACCGATTTCTCCCCTTCCCAGCCCCATATGCCCTTATGTTAAACCCGAGGGAACGTGGGCTTTAGACTGCTCAAGTGAAGAGAAACTAGTGGTGTGCATGAATCGTTAGTAAAGTCAATTTTGTAAAAGATTTAGAGATATGATAGAAATGTTGTTTAAAGTTTCATAATTAAAAATAAATAATAATGTTTTGTTTTTTTATATTAAAAATTAAAAAAAGATATTACATATATAGGTTTTAGTGAATTCGTTTCATTATGTATATTCTAACTCTCAGATGCATCAGTTCCTAATGTTTCTTCACCTTATGGAAAACCTCCGACAATTTCTAAGACTTTGACATCTACTGGTAATTCTAAAATCGATACCAACAGTGATTTACATGTGTTTCACACGTGAATATTTTTTATATAAAAGGTTTAGATCTATGATAGAAATTAAAAAAAAGTTTAATTATTAAAAATAAATAACATTTTTTTGTTTTTTTAAATTAAAATTTTACAAATAAAACTTAAAGTTCAATAAGAATAAAAATGACAATAGTATTTAAAAAAAATTAATTAAATATATAAGTTTTTATTAATTCATTTCGTTATGCATATTTAAACTCACAGATGCACCCGTCCTTAGAGTTTATTCTCCTACACTAACAACTCAGACACCTTTTTCCAACACTTTGACATCTACTGGTAATTCTAAAATCGATTCCAACAGTGCGTTGATTTACATGTGTTTCAATTAATAAAAATTTAGTAAAACAAATTGGATTAAAAGAAATATATACTTAAAAGCAATTATTGTTTAATTTTAAATTTAAATATAATAACATAATACCTAACTGAATAGTTAACAAATAAAAAGAGTATTTTCTGGAATATTTTTTAATTTTCAAATACGTCAACTATCAGCAGCTTTTTTATAGAATCAACTCCGACATTTTTCTCAACGGCAAATAGTATGAATCTTTTTTTAGAATCTGAAAAAAACTAACAGTAAGCGACATTACAGGCGTTTCATGAAAGAAAACATGATCATCTTTCAAATGAAACAAAAATGTCATATAATATATTGTGACCTTCTATCCAAAGTCACATTAAAAATAATCTTTTTTTCTTTATATGATTTTATTTAACTGCTTTTTTAAAATTTCTATATTGATAAAAATATATTTCCGAAAGCTCTCTCGTCTGGAGCGAAGGCAGGCATTGGAGTGGCAGTTGGTGTTCTGCTTCTCGCCGCACTGGCATCTTGTGTCTTCATGCTCTTCCGCAAGTACAGACCAGAATAAGATTATTATTATTTTTAGTTCGATTTATTTTTAATATGATCCAAATGAAAAAAAATTCTTCATCAAAAGTTGTGACATGGAACCAATTCAGTTAACTATATTTCTAATTTAAGTCATTTAAACTATTAGGAATTCATACTCGCATTGTTGAACTTGGAAAAAGTGTAAAATTAATTAAGAATAACTTAATTAAATTTTAAAGTTCTCAAAAAATTTTATAATTTCAGTTTCCCTTAAAAAATAATTTACATAATCCAATCAATTTCAGCTCCCTAAATTGTTTTTCCAAGAAGGCGAAACTTTCACTACGGGAAACGACAACAGAAACATCCACACCCACTCATGCTAACCGCAGTGCTAATGAAATAACTGAATCCACACCTTACTATATAAACAGCAATCCAAACGAAATCCGTGAACCTACTTATGCTGAACCCCCATCCCACTATATCAACAGCAAGGCAAATGAAATGACTGAGCCTACCTACTTAGAACTCATTTCAGAGACGCATTCAACTGCCTCTACCAACCAGTCAGGAGTCAACTACGTGGAGCTTGATCACTTGCCTGAAAGCGCTTACTCTCGAGTAATGAAGAAAAAATGACGCTGTTCGGAAAAAGAGAAGACGCTGTGTGAACTTTTTAAAAAAATCCTAAAAAGTTTTGTGCGAAGCCATTTCGCCCGAATCAATAAGGAAAAAGATTGCGTTTATAAAAAACCTGATTTTTAAAACGCAATAGAGCATGATCATCGGGCGTTTAGGAATAACAAAAATAATTGAAAAACGTATTTAATTATATTTTATTTTTTTTGAATAAAAAAGTTAAATCTTTAAATGCATTTATGAAAAGTATTGAACCTTGAAATTCTAGTAATAATAGTATTATAATGCTGCTATATTGTTTTTAAATGCGTATGTTTTACTGGTACATATTTTCAACTATTTTTGTTCTATTATCAAGCATTGATTGAATTGATTTACAGCATCATTAGTATTTGTTGAAATTTGACACTTATTTGGATAAAAACTCATTTGTACAGCCTGCCAAAGGTGGAACTGGCTCTAGCAATCCTGACGTTCACCTCGTCATCGATAGTGACACTTTGGGATAGTGTACTGCCTAGGTAGGTGAGCCGGTCCACTGTGTTGAGTTTTTGTCCATTGACCGTGATGTTAGGCTCAACGTAGGGCTTTCCGGGTGCTGGCTGATAAAGGACTTCAGTCTTCTTGGTGCTGATCGTCAGACCAAAGTTTGTGCAGGCGCTGGAGAACAGGTTTACGCTGCGTTGCATGTCGGTTTCTGAGACAGCGTTGAGGGCGAAGTCATCAGCAAACAGGAGGTCTCTGATGATGTCTGTCGTAACTTTGGTTTTTGCCTGGAGCCTCCGAAGGTTGAACAGTTTGCCATCTGTGCGGTACTTTAGATTGACACCAGCCACCTCATCTCTGAAGGCATCGGTTAGCATGGCTGAAAACATAAGGCTGAACAGAGTTGGTGCCAGAACGCAGCCTTGCTTGACTCCGTTCGTGACTGGGAAAGGGTCAGATGATTCTCCACTGTCCTGGACTCTGGCTTGCATTCCATCGTGGAATTGTTTCACCAATACGATGAATTTTCTTGGACAAAAGTTGTTATTAATATTGGTTTCATTCACCATTTTGCGTTAGAATAAAAAATAATATTCAAGTAACATGTAATATAGTATACATTTCAATTCTTTAGTTTTATATCAGACAGCTTTAGCTGCTACTCAAGTTAGTCGTTCAATTATATTAATTTTTAGGATATTTTATCATTTCTTTTCCACTAATATGATAATTTAGAGAAAATAAAAACTCAATATTTTGCTCTTTTTATTAAGCAACCTCAAAAGTTTATGATGTTCAAAACCTGTTATGGTACACTGTGTGATAAGAGGTCGTATTTTAAGATGTTACGTAATCCAAAAATTTAATTTATAGCATTAATAAGCAATTCTCTATAAAATAAGGAAATTACATGTCCAAACAGATATTAATTCAATCATCAATATGTATTATAATTTAGAAGAATTTAGTAACTATTGATGTTCACAACCAAATATAATATAACTTGAATTGAAGCAGTGATGATAACAATACAATCACAATCATCACCTCTATTCATTACAATCCAAACCAGATTTATCAAGGGTTAAGATATATTAATTTTTGTGACGCATTGTCAAGAAATACTTCCCACAAAATTGAAAGCTTCGAAAAGAAATAATGTCAGTTAGCAATGTGTGAAACAAAAGTGCGGAAAGTTTAATGTGAGAGAAGCAGGTGGGAAAGGGCAACAGCTAGAACCTTCACCATAGTTTTGACACCGATTCTTTGGGATGGGGTGAGTCGTTACCTTTCCTTCATTCTTTGTAACTTTCTTATTACGCCATTTCACTGTTTTTAACAAGCCACAACCGAGACAGCATCTTTTCCCACAAAACAACTCACCACTCTGCCATCGCACGAGTCATATGTGGTGCAAGTGTGGAAAGAAAAAAACAAATAACTTAGAATTGCTACAAATTGGAAAGTGTAGAGTTTTTCGTAAATAGAGTCCGTTGTCTCTCTGAGCCCGTGCTTGCGTCTCTCAATTGATTTTTACTTTTTTTTGAATACTTTTTCAAACTACCCAGCATCAGTCATCACTACCATCTTCGTAATAGATACATTGTCGGCACTACCACTGTCTAAACCACTGCATTCGTAACAGACAGATAAAATCACAAAAAAGCCAATATTAATTATAAATACCACCAACACCACTACTACTACCATGATCACTACTACTACTACTACTACCACCTACACCATAACACCCACATCACCCCTCTCTTAAGCACAACTCACACCTCCAATACGGCTGAAGGCGCCTTGGGGGCGGCCTTATAGGGGGGAGGGGGCGTGGCCTCATGGTTGATTGACAACTTCGAGTCACCATCCAGAAAGACCAACTTCTCGTCGATCGGAATGAGGTACTCGAAGTCGTCAGAAGTGGCCCTCATCACTGCAGCCTCCTGCAGTCACAGCCGAAAAAGAATAATAATGATGATGATATTAATAATAAAGATTATGAAAAATGAAAATGAAAAAGATCCTATCGGCAATCTCCATGCACTGGGAAAAAAACACCACGCACCTGGACCCAGCGAGTCCTGTAGGCGACCAGCTTGGCCATGCAGTACCACGTGGAGGCGATGAAGAGGAGGGCGCACAGGGCGAACGTCACTGGTCTCCTCCACGAACAAGACGGTCTCTCCGGGTGCGGCCTGCCGAAGAACGAGAAGAAAGTCGACTTACGCGCTTTCTCTTGTTCTGCGCGGGTGGGTGGTGAGAGTGGCAAATGAAGGTTTTAATGTTTCGTTGTATGTTTTTATATTGGCTATATTATAGTTGTTTAGCCTTTGAGGGAGATACTTCTCTGCAGATCCTTAAAGGATTCAGAACATGACCAAGTGGCTGCTCCCAAACACGCACCAGACACTGTTTCTTCCTTGGAGGGCTGCTTGAAGATGGAGAAGATGGGGATCTTCTTGATGATGATGAAGCGGTGCCAGGTCGGTTGTTCCCCGAAAGGGAACTGCACTTCATCGGACGGCTTAGCTTCTTCTTGCTCTTTCATCTTCTCATCTTTTCCACCTACAGAAGACACTGCCTTCTCATTGGTGTTCTCAACTGCCTTCTCGTCGACACCATCGCCTCCGAGCCTCCACACCCTCACCTGCACACCCCCGTCAGCTGCTTCCTTCACTTCCTTGCCCTCTTGCACTGTGCCACCACCCTCCTGCTGCTTCTTGGCCTCATGGATGGTGTTGGTGGGCAGGTCAAAGGGTGGCATGAAGTTGTTGTCGCCGTTGTCGCCAGCAAAGCCACCAAACAAGCCGTTCATGTACGAGTGCACCTGTGAATCGGTTGAAGGCTTGAGCAAGCCATCCTGAGCAAACCATGCATCACTTCCTAACGATGCTATATAATAGAAAAAATATTAACACGAAGAACACATTTGCAAATTAAAATCGGATAAAACATAAAAGACCCGAGGCGCATGATAATGAATATTAAATATGTGGTTCAAGATCATTAGTTAATTGAGCTTGCTTGAATTAATAGTGAAAAAATACCTTTGCCATGGTTGAGGAAAGGTCAAAAGAGAGATCAGGGCTGATGTCTGAATTGGTTGGCAGTTTGACCTCAACTGCCTTGCTCTCTGTCTTCTCGTCCTAGGCAATGGATTTGTGGTTCCAGGCTAGTTGAATTGATAAAACTCTAAATTTTAAAATCTCAATGAATTTTTAAGAATGAAGAAAAACTCAGATCGTTTGTTTATAATGATGGATGAACAGAATAAAGTTTATATTATCAACTTTATAAATTCTAAAATGATGAAACCTTGGCATTTTGCTTGCAGTTGAAGCTGCATAGCTCTGAGGCTTCAGGATTCTTGCTCAAGCAAACTTATGGTAATTATAAATAATTGATCAAAATCATTTAATATTTAATTATCAGTTTCAATGAAAATAATGGAATAAGGATGAATGATGAAGATGAGGAAGTATTAAAGACAAATTAAAAACTAATTAAGCGCTGTTAAGTATTTTTAACTATAGAACAATAAGAAACTCAAATTAATTAAACTTAAATAATTATTTATTTAACTATTCATTATTATAAAAAAGTCGAAAAACAAAATTTAACAAAACATTTATTATCTCAAGACATGTATTATACAAAAATACTGAAGCATGTGATCCTCAACCTTTGAGACAACTGTCGAAAGCGGCATTCGGGTTGTAGCTAGGGCTACATTTTCCAACACACAAATCAGCTTTCACCTGTAAAAAATGTTACATAACAAGTATTAAAACAAAATACATTAACTAATTTTATTCATGAAATCTTTATATTAATTTGAAAGAACAAGTTTAACAATTTTTTTAGTTCAAATTAAAAACGGGTTTGAATATTCAAGGAAGGAAACTCTACGTAAAGTCTTTACCTTATCCAAAAAAATGTCGCTACAAAACGGAGGACAATTTTCTTGAGAAAAGACAACTCCAATGAATAGCAGCAACCCCAACAAAGGGATGAGATAATGCTTAAAAACGGCCATTACTATCGCGCAGAACGTATTATTTCTTTAACATATCCTACTTGGTCATCAGATTTATTAGGGATGTGCTAAATTGTGAAAAACAGTTTAATTGTTGAATTGAAAACTATAAATCTCAAATGGCTGTATTCAATAAAAAATATACTATTTTAAGTTTTGTAGTTTCAAAAACACATACATGTTTGAAATAAATTAATACATTTCATTATTAAAATAGGTTTCCGTTTTCATCTTTCCTCCTATTAGTAAATATATTTCTATTAACTTGGAAAAGTTTCATTTTAAAATTATTATTTTATTACAAAAAGTGGAGTCTAAGTTGTTATTTTTTTTATTTCTCTATATAAAAACATCAAAATCATCATCATCTCTCTGAACCATCATGTTCATGTGGACTTACTATGAAAAGCAGAAATGAAAACTTTTATTATTTAAATTTTGAAATGAATAATAAACCATTTGAAAGTATTTTTCTGAGATCAATTGATACAAAAGCATGCACATAAAAAAAAGAAGTTTAAAAAATGTGTAAAAAAATTTTAAATTCTAAAAATCTAGTACTAGGTTTCTTTAGTGCAAACAGGCTGTTAAGTTTTATAAATACCGTTTATCATTGTACTCTCATCGTCACGGTCACAGACAACTCTTTTAACACCATTTTATGAATACGTTTTCGATTAAAATCAAATTATATGATGTAGCAGACAAATGAATTAAATAAAAGGTTCATGACCATAACCCTGACAAATAAAACTCTGATACCCTTACCAATTCCACACCCGATCAATCCATTTTTTCTTCATTTCTTCATCAACTTTCCGTAAAAGCACGATGAAAAAAAAAGGTTGCTTTCAAAGATACATTTGTGTAGTAAACCCCGAGATCAGTCAACCTGGAGGAATGAGTTTGTGTTGCTTGTAGTTGTGGAGCATTCATAGTTGTTAAGGTATTATTAAATATGGAAAAAATTATTTTTAAAAACTTAAACGAAAATTTTGAGAAAGTGAGGGTTTCTTCTCAAAAAAGAAATAAATAAAAGTTTACCAATCTTCCGATCTTGTAGCCCTTCATGAGCTCTTTGGCGTCATTGGAGTGGCCAACGTCTTCGAAGATCGTCGTGACGTCCCTTCCTGCCACATCGCATTATAAAGAGGTAAAATTGATGAATTAATGTTTTTAGTACAAAAATGTCTATGTTTCAACTATGCCTTCTTGATGAAACGTGAAAAAGGTTCTACATAATTTTATGTCATCAATCGAAGAATCCACATTCATTAAAATTCTCTTAACATTTTTTAAAACTTTTTTTTGAACTTACTACTCTCGCTATGTTATCATGATTCCAAATATCAAATGAACGGAGAAACTAAATTTTTGAAAGCCTATTCTCAAAATCTCTTTAATCATTCATCCATCTTTTTTTCCATCTGCTTTCACTCGTCTCGGAATCAATTTTTTTATTCAAGCTTCTCTGGTTCGCCACTTCTTCATCTAAACACACATCTTCACGCCTATCTCTTCTCCAAACAGCGATTTCATACATCTAGTAAAGTTATTCCCACATTTCCAAATGCCTAAATATATTCCTTCCAATCACATCCAGCCATAACATCCGTCTCTCCAATCCTTTCTAATTGGCGCTATACTAAGTAAACATCATCATCATTATCCAACCAGCCTTTTTCAACACCCCAGTCCACAGAGCTCACCTGAGTTTTCAAGCAGAATTGTGGGACCTCCAGGGTGCTGTAGAAAACATCATTTATTTGTCATTTTTAAAATTCAACGATTGTTCATTTAGTGTAGGGCTTCCAATATGAAAAATAAATGCGATTAAGTGATATTAAGTCTGGCCTTACTGAACATCCAAATTCATTGAAGGCGTTGCGTAAGCTCTAAACATTATTTCTCTCAATCATTTTTTATGAAATAGCACTACGTAATGAAAGGTTGTTAAAACGATTATGATATTTTGACTATTAGAACGACCACATGTCTTGTTATAAGACAGCCATTCAAATCTTAGCGACTGAAACCGTTGTAAGATCAAAGAGTGCAAAAATACTTCCATTTGGTTTTTCAAAATAATAAAGATAAAATCTTACTTCGAAACTGGCCACAAAACACTCACCTTCTCCAAGAAGTGAGTGACGTCATAGACGTATCCCTTGACGGCGATCCAGGGAGCCTCGGGGTCGGAGTGCTGTAGCAGTTCTTCCATCTTGATCTTGCGACACTCGACACAAGGGTCACACGAGGGTTTCCTGATGAAATACTCGTCGGGCAGGCCAGAAGACCCGCATTCCGCCGTTGGTTCCGCTGGCTTTTCCGTTGGATGTTCTGTCGCTTGTTTCGACGGTTGCTCTGCCATTTTAGCGCTTAAGCCTTCAATGAATTTTAGTTTTTATGTTTTGAAGGCTATAGCGTTCTTCGATGGAATGAGATGAAAAAATCTTTAAACATTCATTTTAGTTCCTTGTTTTTGTTTTTCAATGACGTATCAGCTCATGATTTATTTAGCCTTGTTTTTAAAAAAGTATTTCAATTCATCTAATGAGTCCCTAATATACATTTATCTGTAAAAACTGAAACATACAATCTGAAGCTCACAAGCGCTAAGCTTAAAAACTCATTCAAGCCCCAATGTTATTGTGAATTATTCTCTACAGAGACTGTTTCAAAGTCCATTTCTCAACCAATAACTCAGTGAATCTCATGCTACAATGCAATAATGAAGTTATGTGAAAAGATTAAAGAGGTCTGTTGAACGTTTCACAGTTTGTTTTTTAAACCTTGACACTGCATGAACATGTATCCGTGGCGTAACGCTTACCAATGTTTAACTGTCTCCAAGCGTTTAAGTGAAAATGTAAAGTCTAAACAAGAAATGTAATATTCTTGTCTCACTTTTAAAATAAAATGAATGAATATATTTTAAATATAGGTAGAAAACGTTTTATTTAAATAAATGTACTCACGAATAGACTACCCATCCAGAAAAATGCCAATCCTTGTAATGTTACGATAAACAACACTTGAAAAATGATCTTTATTTATATTTTTATTTTCAAGTCTGTTTAGAAACGTTTAAAAATTATTATTTTTATAATATTTACTACTTTTATATCATCAAGTTTTCCTTTGTTTTGAAGTTTTTTCAAGGTGCGATCAATTTGAATTGAAAAGCATAACACAATTTAAGGAATGAACTATGGCCGGTTAGTAACAAACTGACAAAGTCCCACATTTAAATAATGTTAGGTAGCTTAACCCACCAGTACAATACAATCCAATGACGAATATAATTAACTTGGCGTAACCCGGAACGAGCTTTAAGACCGCTTGGTTATGAATAATTTGTCTTTTTATTATTATAATGATACAAGAAAAACTATTTATAAAAACACTCTAGGGGAAACCTTGAGAAATGAAGATTTAATAAATGGTTCCATAGTACAGGGAATAGAATACTTTCGATAAGCTACAATATCTATTACAATAAAAAAATAATACTCAGACTAGAACATGAAAAAATTATTAAAATAAAACAATGAAAAACTCATATATAAATAGTTCTAATGAGCAACTTAATAAAAGATAAACCAGAAATAGTGTTTCCAGGCCGTAGAAGCGTCAAAGATCATTTGTAAATATTGGTAACCTTTACAATGTGAAGGCTTCGCATACCCCTTCATTCTTAAATACTATTGGCCAGCTAGGAGCTGACTTCTTATTTCAAGTATAATTAATATAATTCTGTTTATTCTTTTCATTTTCAAAATATCAATAAAGTTTCAGGATAAAGTTGATTAACGTTTAGTATTTGGAAGGAATTCTTTTGCAATTTTTTTATTTACAGATGAAAAAAGATCTCACTTGTTGTTTAACCATTTCTAAGTCTTTTAATTAATTTAATTAGTTAATTTAGTTTTAACTATTTATTTCTTTTTTTAATTTATTTCTTCTTTTAATTTATTTCTTCTTTTAATTTATTTCTTCTTTTAATTTATTTCTTCTTTTAATTTATTTCTTCTTTTAATTTATTTCTTCTTTTAATTTATTTCTTCTTTTAATTTATTTCTTCTTTTAATTTATTTCTTCTGTTAATTTATTTCTTCTGTAAATTTATTTCTTCTGTTAATTTATTTCATCTTTTGATTTAGTTTTTTTGTTAGTTTAGTTGTTTTATTCACTTAGGGCTTTTGTTAATTTAGTTCTTCTGTTATTTTAATCTCTTCTAATGTTAATTGTTAAATTAGGTTTCTTAGGCTGTTTCTGTTAATGAAGTCGACTAGCCCCCAATAGTTAAAATTATTTAAAAAACAGAAATTGAGGTCATCTGTGATCTTTTCAAAATTCGTCTGCCACTTTATTTCATGAATTCTTTTTTTTTGGCGTTGACTTTTCCTGGATGCACACTGAACATGCATAATCAGATGAACGGTCATTTCCGTTTTCTTCTTCTCACTGTGCGTAGCTTAAGTACACGTAAATTACTTTTGTAAGTATTTGCACGTAAATTATTTTTATTTTTTTCTATAAAATTTATTTAAGTATTTAAATGTTGAAATTTTATTATTTCACTACTAATATAAATTATATTTTCTTATTAAAAGCTTCATTGATACAAGGGCTTTTGTAGAATAAAATACCCACTTTTAGATTCTATAGAATCTAAGTGGATAAGAAATTTAACTTATAAGTCTTTAGACTAGAGGCCGACCGAAATTCGATTCGGTTTCGGCGCCGAAATTGCCAATTTTCTTAGTTTCGGCAATTTTTCGGTTTCGGCCGAAAATATTTTTGTAATTTCGGCTCAATTTCGGTTTCGGCCGAAATATATCTCATATTTAGCGAAAAACCGAAAATTTTATTTGTTTATGTAGTTTATCTGATATATCTGTATCCTCAATCGTACTATTAAGTTTGGATTCGATTCTCTATTAGATATCTATTAGTTATCGTGGTTGATTGATTTATGGGTGTATCAGACTAATTATTCGAATAACATATACAAGCATCTGGAACAACAATCATGTATTTGAAATTTAAGTAAATTGGGATACGTTCAATGATGATATTTAACAAAACTTTTTTAAAGAAAATTCTATTTTTTAAAACATTTGTTTAAAAAATTTTTATTGTCAAAAAGTAAGTATCTGTATATCCTCAATCGAACTCGAATTATTTAGTTTGAGTTCGATTCTCATCTTTATTAGATATCTATTAGGTATCGTGGTTAATTGATTTATTGGTGACATAAGACTATTTGTTCGAATAACATATACAAGCATGTGGAATTCTAGATATCAATTCTTTGAAAAACACTATATATAAGTCGAAAGAACGAGAAGATTTGGCTTCGATTAATTAATTCAAAAATAAATTGTAATAATGTCGTTGAATCCTATTTGGAAGTTTTTTTTACAAAATGTCAGTCTGACCAAAGCAAAACCTGTCAACAACAACAAAATTTTGTTGTTGAAAAACTTTTATTTACATATTAAACGGGCATTGTCATCTTTAAATACTCTTTTTTCATTTTGAATAAAAGTTGGATAAAATGTCAGTTTCGGCTTCGGTTCGGCCGGAAATCTGATTAAAATTTCGATTTAATTTCGGTTTCGACCAAAAATGAGATTTTAATTTCGGCCTAATTTCGGTTTCGGCTGAAATAAAAATATCTGTTTCGGTCGGTCTCTACTTTAGACTATAGCCTATAGTCTATAGTAGCAGCTTATTATTACATTGCAATGCATTTTATTGCATTAAAAGCTAAAAATGGTTTTACGAGAGATAGCAAATATTGTTGGAACAAATTAATTTCACTTCTGAAGCTTCATTTTATTGCATTAAAAGCTAAAAATGGTTTTACGAGAGATAGCAAATACTGTTGGAACAAATTAATTTCACTTCTGAAGCTTCATTTGAGAAGCAAAAGGTTTGTTTGAGAAGCACTCACTGCATGTGTTTATGTGTGTGTGTGTATGTATGTGTGTGTGTGTGTGTGTGTGTTTTTGTATTTTGTGCGTGTGTGTGTGTTTGTATGTGTGTGTTTGTATGTGTGTGTGTGTGTATGTATGTGTGTGTGTGTGTGTGTGTGTGTGTGTGTGTGTGTGTGTGTGTGTGTGTGTGTGTGTGTGTGTGTGTGTGTGTGTGTGTGTGTGTGTGTGTGTGTGTGTGTGTGTGTGTGTGTGTGTGTGTGTGTGTGTGTGTGTGTGTGTATGCGAGTGTGTTTTTGTGTGTTCGTGCGTGTGTTTGTGTGTGCATTTTTTTCTTGGGTTCTTGTACAGTAATATTTTTTTATCAAAAATTCTAGCGTTGAAGAAAAATAAAATAAAATGTTTTTAGTGAGAAAAATCACATACAACTCAAATTGTCATCGCACAATTCAAACAGGGAAGTTTTTAAGGCAAACCCATGAATTTTGAAACCAAAAATAATTTTTTAGAGACACTATTGAAAGGGGAAGCATACCCATGATATTTTATTGTGTTTTTATATGGCTCAAAAACTTCATAGTTACTTTTTTTGCGTTTAAAAAAATATTATTAATTAATTATAAAATAAATCAAATCATTTGGTACCAATGAACCATTTTTAACGATACTTAAACTGTTATTCTTTTTTCTTCATTCAATTGATTCGAATGTGTTTATTCGTTAGTCCCCTTCTAAATTTTCCATTATTTTTTCACATATAAAAAATGAATTTCAGACTTTGATAGAAATACGAAAAGTGCTACTCAAAGAGAACGGTATGTTTGGTAAGATGTTCTTATTTCCGGACTGAAGATATCAATTGTATATGTATTATATACATTTGCTTTCTATATATATGCCTATTATATATATCTGCTTTCAACTCAGAAAATAAGAATATATTATATATAAATATTTATATAAAGAACAACATGTATATAATGGATATATAATTCTTCTTTAACCGTTCTTTTAAAGTCCTATATTTATGCCATCTACTTTTTTACATTGAAACATAAAAGCACGTGCATTCATTTCTGATTTAAAACGTTCACTAAAACCTCAGAAATCGCAGCAAGATGATCACTTACCATTTGTACGTGCAAGTTTTAAAGACGCTCTTGTGGCTGCTGGCGAATGGCACCTTCAGAGTGCTGCAGTGGCTGGTGTGGCAAGTGACGGGAGTCAATGAGAAGCTCGAAAGAGCCACTCTAACACCGTACTCGCAAGAAGCGGCCCAGGCGAGTGTTTATCATTTTTTAATATTTGGTCAGTTTATGCGTTGAAACCCAACAAGCTCTGGCAAGCTCTATTAAAATCCGTGGTTTATTTTAAGAAATGCATTCTTTTAATACAGTATTTTATTGAATGTTTTAAATAAAACTAAAAAATTATAACATTATTGATTTTTCAAAGGTTTATGTTTTAGCAAGGATACTTTTTCTTGAAAGCATATAACTGCTTGAATTAGGAATGCGCTAGCGTCGTGTGAAGCTTGAAATCAAACTAATCCAACGACACTAGGTGATGAAGGTGTGGGGTCGGTTCAAATTTTGCCAGACCCTCTCTCCAGCATCAGGGTGGGACTTCCTGCTGACGCACGAGAGTTTCGAAAGGCCTGAGTATGTGCTGCAGGACCACATCACCCTGTATGCTGTGAGTCTCAGATGGAATGCATTTGATAATGGTATTAAGTTTCAATAATTATATATTTCCATATTTACAAGCAAAATAAAATAAAATATTATAAAAATGAATAGACTACAACAGATTTTAAAAAATCAATGGAATGCAATGATAGTGTCTTTTAAATCGTAAATAGACCTTCGAGTAAAGCTTTTCAGCGCATTTTATTTGATAAGTGTATTGAAAGCATTTGATTAAAAAATTAATTTAATCATTTATGTTGTGTGTATATATTATAGTAGATTAATAAGGTTGCTTAGATAGACTTCTAAGTTTTTCAAGGAACCTGAAGCTTTTAAAAGATAACGTCTGATAAAAAGTGTCGATATTTACTTAACTTTTTTTGTTGTAGCTTAAACATCATTCCCATCTTGCTGGAACGGTTGCAGGTGGTGGGTGAGGAGGCGTTGTTTGTGGAGTGCGATCCTGAGAAGAATGTGTGGAGCTCCAGGGTGAATTCTTTCTCTATGGTGGCGCAACACGAAAACGCCTTGAAAGTCATCAGAATGCCAATAGGTTCGTTCATGACTACATATGTATGCCTTCGAAATAAATGGGGGGAAAATAAAAATAAAATAATAACGAAGAGCATTATCATAGTGCCGTATCAACCTTAGGAGCTTCCTTAGGTTGTAAATTTATATTCAATGCGACTTTTAATACCTTTTCCTATTTTCAGGATTTAGAGTTTTTTTGTCGCTAACTTTCAAATGAAAATGAAAGTTTGCATATATGCCGACTGTTTGTAAAGTCTAGAACCTAGCAAACACGAGATTCAATCGGAGACAAAAATATCAAAAAGGAATATATTAATGATGCACGTAACATTGTAACCTAACTTTAAATTTTATATGGTCCCTAAACAAGAGCTTATGATTAGTTAAATAACTCGATCAAAAAGATCGTTAAGAGTTATCTGGAGAGTGGGATTGAGTAGCCATTGAAATTGAGTAGCTCTCAAGACAATCAAATAATTCATCAAAATAAGTTATCGAAGATAGGTTTTGTGAACAATGAAATACAAGGAAATGCAATCATTTAGTGCGGTTAGGATCTATTATCTAATTACTTGGAGTGGCTTTAACCTTCAAGATCTTTAAAAAAGCTTGTAAAAAAATAAATAAATGAAACTAGTATTAAAGATCAGAAAGCAATATTTATATTTGACTAAATCTATCAAACAACTACATTATTATTATTATTATTATTATTATTATATATTCATAAATTTTTATTATTATTTAATTCCATAATTGAAACTCAACACCTCTTCCTTTCTAGAGACGATGCATTTATTGGCAGACAAGGTTGGCGACCCGAAGGGAAAGTTGATCTTTCTGAGCAACTGCGCCAGATGCGGCTCCACGCTCCTCAACCAGATGTTCGAGGCCACTCAGAAGATAGTCGCGATTGCAGAACCCAACTGCATCAACTTCCTGTCCAAGGCCACAGAACAAAAATCTACTTCAGGATGCTAGTGATATAATAACTATATTAATTTTTTAAATAAGAATTTGTATGGAACAATATTTATTTTTTAAGTGTTAAAATCAAAAATATTTATAATTTTGACTTTTTATTTACTCTTAAAAGCCGAAACTATGTGTATTAAATTATAAGATAAATATAAAGAAGCAAAAAAATCAAGAACAAATAGCATTATAAGTCAAGTTATTATTGAACCTAATTCTTCAAAAGATGGTTTAATCGAACCTTCTACCCTTAAACAATAATCGTCATCTTAATACATCTCGTCTTTATTTCAGCTTATCCAGAAGAACTTCTACGCAAGACCAAGAGCTCCATTCGCCTCTTGTGCAACATCAAGAAGCACCCAGCCGATGCATATGTCATCAAGATCTGCTCTCCTGCCATGGACGCCTCTCCTCTCTTGAAATATATCTTTCCCGATTCAACACATCTTTACCTCTATAGAAAACCAGTTAAAGTGTGTCAGTCTATTTACCGCATGAGTCTTTGCCTCTACTCCATGAACTTGATCTTCAGGTTTGGTAAGAACTCCGCATATAGGTTTTCGAAGTTGATGTCGGAAACTGGATTCCCTGCCTCTAAATATCGGTTTGTGTTTTTAGATTGAAATTGTGAAATGATTAATAAGTGTTTATTAAATAGAGAGTTTTAGCAATTAGTTTATTAAAAGAATTTTGATGCATTAAATTTAGAAAATTCTCATCATCACAGGGTGTGTGTCAAGAATGACTTAGCTGTGGGAATGGTGCACTGGTGTGTTCATATGAAGAAGTACTTGGACCTAAGGCAAGAGAAAATGCCGATCGCTGCTATTCGGTATGCAATTCAATCTGTCTTTATACAACATGAGAACATATTATTGAATGGTTGAAAATAAAAATTAGATTACTCACAGCTATGAAGATATAGTGGCAGACCCTGATGCCTCGATGAACAAGATCTTCGCATACTGCCACATGCCGATTGAGCTGGTTTCTAAATCCAAAGAAGCTCTTGCATGGGACTCTCAGAAGGGGACTCTCTTGGACAACGCTAAGATGAAGACACTGCCTTTGCTGCCGTACACCGGGGAAGCCAAGGTTGAGTGTGACACTCTGTGCATTGGTTATGGTCTGCCACCACCGTCAGAGTTTGAAACTGTTGAATTCACTATCACACATCCATCTGTTTCTGTTGATCACGTGCTAAAAAACAAATGAACTTGCACATTGATCAAAAAATAGCTTGAAAAACTAGGAGAAAATAAATTACATTTGAAATCGGTGAAAAACAAATGAAAAGTGATAACTCCCAATGAATTTCTTCAAAAATATATTTTTGTAGTAATAAATGCTTTGAAACATATTTTTACTGATTTTATATTTTATCAATGTGATAATTTAAAAGTGCTCATAATTGTACTTATAGGGAAGGTTGCACAAGATGGAACGATTTTTACACATAGCATCATTGCTCAATTGCATAACCAATAACGTGAATTTAAATTTATCCAGCCATTATATTGACTCTTTGTTTAACTATATCAACTTTAACATAAGAAACAAAAGAAAAAGAAATATGAGTTTTTTAATCTCAAACAGGAACACTCAAAAATTCCATCTTGAGCAACTGAGTTCTTAAGATGGAATGCTTAGTTGTCTGAGATGAAATCATATTATATTTAATAAAAATTGTAATATAAACGTTTTACTTATCATCTGACTATCTTAATTATCTAAAAAAATACTTTTTTCCGCTCACTCAATACTGATAACTTCAACAAATATTTATTTCTTCTGGAATACGTAGTCTTTCAGTTCCTTCTTAAAAGCGTCACAAATGTTTTTTAATAACTTTCTCCAAAATTTAGGATTTTAGAATTTTATTTTTAAATACAACTCTTTGGAATAACACAAGTTAAACTCGCTTTACCCAGAGAAATTTCGTTATTTTGCACTTCACTTATAGCTTCTACCATTCCCTGTTTAAACCTCTAGGTTACAGCAGTGCTTTTCCAGTTTGGATTTTTTAGTTCAAGTTCAAGTTTCAGTTATGAAAATCTAGTTTTTCAGTTTCAGTTATTTTTTTATAGTTACAGTTTCAGTTAGAGTTTCAGTTACGGTTACAATTAATAAAAAGAAAAAGAATTTTTATTTTTAATACAGCCCAAATCAATGTTTAAAAGTCAAATTATTTAAAAGATATATGAATATATTATTCATAATATTTGCTATTCATTTTCATAAATGTCTTAAATTCCAAATTTTTGCTGAGACGATTTTTGTTCCCTGCAGTTAAGTCTCCGCACAACGAAAACACCCTCTCCACATACGCTTGTGAAACAATGTCTTGCGCAAAAGAAGCTAATATTGTGTATTGCGCTTCATTTTCGGTTCAGAAATATAGACCATTTTCTTTCAAATAAACTGTGCTGGCATTCAAATATGATGATATTTTTTGTCAAATGTTTTAGAAATACCCACTGAAGAATCAACATTTATTCTTTTCACAGTATCATCGGAAAAAAGTTTAAACCGTTTCATTTGTGGCTCCACTTGAACGCTGTTCTGTTTTAATTTTCCATTTTCTTTGTTTAAAACCACCTTAAAAAATTAATATAATGTAAATTAGGTATATAAAATATTGAGTTTAGCCTGTGAAGAAATGTACTTAGCGTTATCGAGTTCATCCTACTTCTGTGTACAACAAAAGTTCTAATAGACGCTGAAAACTCTTGGATAGAACAGAGTTTTCTCTACAGGTTCGACTGTCTCTACTCTCGTCTAGCACTGACCTTGATGTTGACACAGCTGCTGACCTCTACAGCTCTACTTTGACTAACATTCTCGATAAGCTGATTCCTCTTAAGATATTTAGAGTGCACCAGAGGCCTTCGGACCCCTGGTTTGACCATGAGTGTCGCGCCTCTTAACGCCTTAAAAGAAATCTTGAAAAACAACTTAACGTGTTTTTGTTCGCTTAGTAAAGGGCGCTATACAAATTATTAGTGATTGATTGATTGATTGATTGATTGATTGATTGATTGATTGATTGATTGATTGATTGATTGATTGATTGATTGATTGATTGATTGATTGATTGATTGATTGATTGATTGATTGATTGATTGATTGATTGATTGATTGAAAAAGCTTTAGTAAGTCAAAAAATGAGCACGCGTGTATTTCCTGGGACAAAAAGTCGAAAGGCTGCACAAAATATAATACGTGGATTTAAACGGGTAATTAATTGGAAAATATAAATGAAAAGTGAATAATTAAAAAAACATTTTTGAAGACATTTCTTCTTTAAAGAATATCATAACATCTTATAAAAAGGGTTAAAAAAATAATATTTTATTTAGCTATTGGGGAGGAGGGCATTTTCTGTTAGGAATTATAATTTTTTTAATTTTTACTAATTACGCTAAGTTGTTTAAAACAAAATGTAGCTTTAGGGGAATGGGGGCACGTTCTCCCGATACCCCCCTCACTGGATCCACCCCTAGAGACTCTCATAAAATGAAAAGTAGAGAAATATTTGTTTTGAAAAATTATTTTGTTGTTCAAGACTGTGACTATAAAGATTTTGATTTTAATAATATATTAAGTGAAATAGTTGACAGCTACCAAGTTATAACCTCTTTTCAAAGAATTTTTATTTCAATCAGTGATTTTCCAGTTCGGATTTTTCAGTTCAAGTTACAGTTATGCTAATTTTAATTTTTCAGTTACTATTTCAGTTACAGTTATGCTAATTTTATTTTTTCAGTTACTATTTCAGTTTCAGTTATTTTTTTAGTACATTTACAGAATGTTTATTTATTTATTTATAATACAGCCCAAATTAATGTTTAAAAGTCAAATTTTTTAAAAGATATATAAATATATTATTCATAATATGTGCTGCTCATTTTCATGAATTTCTTCAATTCCAGATTTTTGCTGAAGCGATATTTTTCCTTTGCGGTTAGGTCTCCGCACACCGAAAACACCCTCTCCACATAAGCTTGTTAAGAAAGGAAGTTGTCAGACCAGTATTTGCAAATATATTGACCAAGAGTCGTTGACGAAGCCGAACTTCCCATTTTTTCTTCGAAGTGGTTGCCTGCTCTAGTGTTAACTGTTTTTTTTAGCTTCTTCAACAATTTTTCATTTTGTTCCAAGACTTTTCTGGGCATCCTTCTCTTCCTTTTTCATTTTTTCGTAACACATAAAATGTTTTCATTTCAGGTGATTTATTAAATTTTTTGAATTTTATCGAGAAAGTCTTTGACTGCATTTTTTCATCTCTTCTTATCATTATCATCCTCTTCCGAAACCTGACATTCGCCTCTGTCGCATGAAGCTTCGTAAATAAAATAGGCCCATACGGCATTCTCTTGTTTTCGGCCGCTATTAACTTGAAACATTTCATAAAAATTGTATAATTCAACTGGTCAGAAATAAACTATGTAAAACACTAAATTAATATAATCGGACTTGAAGAATAAAATAAATGAATCATATTTTTGCTCAATAACGTGCATCCGCCAATTTTTTATCTTGTAGCGCTTTCTTTTTTTTAAATAGATATTTTTTACTTACTATTCAGTTAGTATTCTTGTTTTTCAGTTTCTATTTCAGTTACAGTTATGCATTTAATTACAGTTACAGTTAAAGTTACAGTTAACTGAATCATATTTTTCAGTTAATTTACCATTTCAGTTACAGTTAAAGTTAACTGGAACAACACTGATTTCAATGCAATGCAAAGTTTATTGGAAAAAATACTATAAGATTTTGGAATACTGTGAAATAATCGTGAAAGTTAAGAAATTACATCAAACTCGATTATAGTTCACAAACGGCACAAGATTTTACTTCGCATTTTTCGTCTCTCCACTTAACTCCTTCTGGGAACCACCTTACTTGGACACAATTTTCAACATTACCCGCGTTGTTTGGGTCGTCCCTCGACCAGTTGGTATACCCGAAAGGTGTGTCGTTGTTTCCGACTTTCCACACAAAAGTGTCTCCAGATCTTGAACCAGCGGTCCAATATATAATAGCCGGACTTCCACCAGGGTTGCATATTTCTGTAGAAAATTATGAAAAATATATTTAAAGTTGGCATTCAAAATAGTTTAAAATATGAAATACAAAATACATACGGTTGAAAGTTTCGGTCACGCTAGTCAACTTCTGGTTATCAAACTGGTCCTTGATCATCGCTAAGGTTCCCTTAAGTTTTCTGCACTCGCCATGAGCATCGTACCAATTTGTTATACTTTTACTAACAAAATAGTCAGCACCATATACCTGATGTTTACCGTGCCACAAAGACACTGCAAACAAACCTAGCAAATAGAGGATCGGATGTGACATGTCAAAGCTGCTCGGCATATTACTAGATACAGAGTTAAACTTTCTTATATACTATTTCATGGTCAATCAATACCTAAAAATTTAAAGTCAGTATGTTATAAATTAAGTTCAGTGAATTAATTCTTTCGTGGAATGAACTCATTTTGAAGTCTGAATAGCTAAACATTTCAATTCAATATGTTATAAATGAAGTTCATTAAATTATTTTTTTCGTGGTATGAATAGGGGGGGGCATAAACAGGCAAAAAAACAAAAACATGGAAAATCATTACATCCACTTTGAATATAGTTTGTTTGCTTGACTACCTAATATTGGAAGTTTGTACTTATTATTAACCCTAATTATGTAAAATATGCTAAAAACATTCCGTTAAATACGATAAACGCACGATTAAACTTTTTAATGGGACGATTAACGGAGATTGAATTTTTTTTATCGTAGAACAGCTCTAATTATTAGTTTTAATCATGCCCTTAGTGGACGTTTGGAAATTTTTAAATCGATGATTATGTCCCCCCCCCCTCTAGAAAGAACTCATTATGAAGTCTACATTATTTGATTTAAAAGAATAAAAATAATTTTTAATAAGAAGGCATTTCATTGATTAAGGTATTTTGATAATAATTATTCAAAGGAAAAGTTTTAATTTTTGTGAAATATAATGAAAGGGTTTTCTAACTTTCGTAGTTCATCGATTAAAAGGTACTCAAGGAAGGAAGAAAGAAATGTTGCATTTTCTACTTTGAAAGTATTACATAAAAAAATAAGTAATTTATAAATATGTATAAAATCTACAACACAGCTTCAAAAGTGATTGAAGACAACCAATAAAGTTGACCGTTTCGTTGATCTAGAAGTGCAAATCGGACAGGTAGTAGATTGCTCTTCTTCTTTCGCTAGACAAGAGAAAAAAAACAAATATATAACTTTACTAAAAATATCTACCACCAGCTCCACATGGTGATGGACTTCCTATGCCAGAGCTTCCAGAGTAATCCATTTTATTTAATTTATCTAATGAAAACAAAGCTAAACCATCCTTTTTGGAAAAAAAAATTTTTTTTTACAGTTTTAAAAAATGAATTTGAATGTGATGTATATTGCACTTCCCCCACACAAAGCTTCTTGATGGATAATGCAATGATCGTTACCAGAGACATGTGACAGTTCATTTTTGGCCTTTTCCCCATCGTTAGGTACTGTCTGTAACCAATCTTACCAGGTTTTCCACCGCAATTCATTTGTACTTACGGGCTTCTTCACAGCATCAAAATGTATAGTCCCATTGTGGTCGCATGCCTTGCAACTATATTCAACAGCTTCTCAGGGATAGAGTTCCGACTTTACACCTCCATCGAAAATTAATAAATTCACTGTGTCAGCGTTATCTGTGCTTTCATCAACACTTGATGAAAAAGCTATGTAGCTGCCTGTCTTCTCGGCCAGCTGTATTGTAAGATTTTCTGCTAGTACTTTCACTCAGCTGGTGTTTTTTGATAAACTGACATTTTGAACGTTTTTAATTAGTCGGGACAAATCTGCTCACAGTACATTATGCTTGTCATTATAGTTTGGTTCAAATACTATTTTATTTTTCAGATTTTAACAAAATCCATTTTTTAAATCTTTTATCATTTTAAAGAACTTAAATCTGCTTTAAAAAACCCGAGAGCTTCATTACTTCTACTTGGTATTTCTTACATTGGTTATAAAATTAATAATTAGCATCAAAAAGTAATTGAATATTAATTAAATTAGTTCAAAAAACATATTCTGAAGTAATAACAGCTATTTTTGTGAAAAACAATAAGTTACTGAGATTTAAATGGCTGTCATAATGGCCGCATTTTAAAAAATTGATTTTAAATGCGTCGTTTTTGCTGCATATAGTAACAATTGTGAAAAAAAAAGAAAAAAAAACAAAATTTGATTCAGAAATGTTATATAGTTCTTTAGATGAGGTTAAATGGCTGTCAGTGTTCTCTGATAATCTGAAAAACTATTTTCTCATTTTAAAGAAATTAAAGCAAGTCTTGTGCTTGAAACTATTTTGATTCTTTAGAATACATACATTAGTCTACTCAAGACATTTTTTGTAAAAATTGAAAACCTAAATATGGAAAGACACGAAGTCTTGAGTCGAATCTGGATTTCCCCATATATTAAATCTAGATTAATTTAATGAAAAATACTTTATTTTATATTATTTCTTTCTCAAGAACTGAAAACCTCCTTCAGCATCTTTTACAATTTCAGCCATCTTTTTCTGTCTCACCATTCGCATATTCATAAATCGAAAAAATAAATAATTTTCTAATAAAAAAGTTATATTTTTGAAATTTTCGATTTTATGAAGAAAATAAAAATACTAAGCCTTGAACCTTAATTAAATAACTTTTGAAGGGGTTAAATATAAGTATGATGAAGTTTATTTAGTAAATATTAACATTTAATTAACATTCGTTCCACGGAAAGTTGCATTTTCGATGCAGATGCTTTATTTAGGATCTGTATCTTCACATATGAAGCATTTCTCCAATGCACAATCATCATACCTCCATTTACGATCATTACCGATTGATAAGCAATCATTTCCTTTTTTGTCTTGTTTATTAACTGCCCAATTCACGAAATGCGGATAAAAACCTCCGTTGCATTTCGTATGGTCGTAAATTTCGCTTGGTGAACCAATGTCGTCTTGCGTGAAAATCAAATCACTTCTGCATCTTGCGCCACCAACCCAATAAGATGTACAGGGAGCTGAAAACATGGAGTTCATAAGAATGCTTATTAAATGTGGTTCGATACAAAATGGATTTAATCTATGTAGTGGATTTATTCTAAGTACTTACCTCCTTTAACATCGAAAAGACTTTGAATGCGCTTATCCATATCTTCATTTATTATATGTATCAAACGTCTTGTCTCGCGCAATCGACGTTTGCAGTCGTCTTGAGCCAAGTAATGAGTCATTGCTTTATCACCAATTTTGTAGCACTTCGATGAAATTTCATACCACTCACCCTTACATTCTGCATTCAAAGAAATGAATTATAAATTAAAGAATTTCAATAAAAATAAAATAAAGCAGGATGAAAAAAACATTTATGACTTTAAAGTTGAAAGGCAAACTAAAATAGGTTTTTAACTTCTCTGGGCCTGGACAAACGCCACCAAAACACAAGCGATCAACCCGGAGAACCACATGACTGCGGTGGAATGATGACGATGAGGTTATTCGATACTGTAAAATGTATATTATTTAATAATATTAGTAAAAGAATTATAAATGTCAAAGTGCAATGATTAATGGAGGATTTTGAAAGCTAAAATATGGAATTCTTATCAAATACCTCAAACCAGAAAGTAGGAAAGATTTACATAAAGGATGATAACTCATCGAGTTAAATAGAAAATGTTAGTAGTTTTATTATTTGCACGCTATTGATTTTCTTATTTACACTGCTAGTTATTTTAAATTTACCGTTTTTATTAAAATAAATATACACGTATATATATATAAATTTATATACATGTATATGTATATAAATTTATATACATATATGTAAAATGTTACATACATACATATATATTAATTATTACATTGTAACATATGTTATATACATACATGTATATAAATTATTACATTGTAACATATGTAACATACATTATATTTTATGGGGAGCTATAATTGAATAGAGTTAATTAAAATATAAAATAATAGTAATATAAAAAACCTATTTAACGTAAGTAATAATTGCAAAAAAAAATTTAATTTAGAACAATGAGATTAATTTATCACTTTATATTAATATTGAATTGATTTAATTTTTAGAAATATTAAAAAGTTTTATAATAAATGAATTTTCAAGGTTTACAAAAATATTTTCAAACTTTCTAAAAATAAAACGTCTTTGAACTCGTTATTTAAAAAAATAATCAATTACTTCAATAAAATATTAAATAAACATTATTACCCAACTGTTATTTGTAAACGTGCTTTTAGAGTTATATTTTTATTGC
The DNA here is from genome assembly GCA_943735955.1 of Piscicola geometra. NCBI lineage: Eukaryota > Metazoa > Annelida > Clitellata > Hirudinida > Piscicolidae > Piscicola > Piscicola geometra. The sequence continues at coordinate 4,470,717 of OX030957.1, read as the reverse complement.
TTTTTTATAGTTAGATAGATATGATATACTGAGTTAATCATTAGAACATATTATATTTTTAATAAATGGAATTATATATAATAACATGAGAAAAGCGGTTTTACAACGTTAATGCAATATTAAAATAGTTGAACAATACTTTCTGAACCACAAAACAATAGAAATAAGTATTTTAATTATTTTCAAGTTATTTACACTAAGTTTAAAACTTGTTCAATTTATAAACGGGGTAATCGAAAAACTAGAGTGGATTAAAGCGTCCTATTAATACTATTATTTTTGTTTTTTAAACTATTAAAAGAACCAATGAGCAGAAGATGGCTTACAATTTTTTTCATACATTTATAGAACATTTTAAGTTTGGTTAAAATACGTAGAGTTGAGTCTATGAAATCATTAAATTTTTTAGAATCTATTAAATTATGGATTTTGCTTTCTTATTATATTTATCTCGATTATCGCAAACACAAACCAAAGATTTTCTAATGAATTTATTTGGGAAAAAACTGTTCAAAGATTTTGAATTAATTTAGATCCATTATCATTGATAGTTAGTTATTAAAAGGGATTTAGTGGTCGTGGGTCTCGAGGAAAGCAATAATCTGTTGCTTCTGCTCGGGGGTCAACATGCCGACGATCTGCTCACCTGCGAATACACGTGTTTAGTGTTTTAAAGACTTGAATTTCCACTTCCATAGCTTGTTAATCTGACTTTAGATGAGACGCTCTGCACAGAAGATTGCCTCTAATGAATTCAATTTAAAATCGAACCAAGGGCGGAAAGGTGTTCTGGCTTGGGGCCTTCTCCTTTCAGGTACTTGACGCCAGCGGTGATGGAGGCGTGCCTTTCATCAGAGGTCAACGTCGCCAGTCTGCAAAATTAAAATTTCATAGTGAGTTTGAGTTTTCTAATGAAAACACATCTTTGAAGAGTCGAATTTATAAACTACCTGGCATTACTTTGATACAAAAGTAGAGCGACTGACTTGGTGGTGAGTCTTTCCTTGATGAAAGCAGCCTTTTCCTCCCAGGTTCCATCTCTGGGGAAGTCACCGCAGTACACAGCAACGACGCACAAGAAGAGGGCAACGAACAACAGCTTCATGACGAGTTCTTGAGAGAAGAGGTGGAATCTGTCGAAGGAATATAGCTTTTTATAGCATATAACTTTTGAATTCTTAGATATATAATTTTATAAATCCTGAAATAAAATGAACTATAATTTAAAATGTTTTCAAACCTAGTAAGGAATTGAAGAAGCAGATAAAACTTCATCTCGTCGTTGTCCTTATATACCCTTTAGTTGTGAACTTTGCTCGTCCCATCGCCCTACATTTCATCATTCAGATCATCGATCAAACTTGAATTTTGCAAAATCATTTAATTATAATAAAGCAATTACGCAATTTTTAGTTTAAAAACTTACTTTTTGTGAGTTTTTATACTACGAAATAATTAATCAATTACATAATCTTAAGCCAAAAATTTCTTTTCAGGAATTGTAAATCTAACTTGTCATTGCATAATTTTTTTCTTCAAAAAAACAACAACAAAAACAAGTTTATGTGAGTTTTGGTCAATTAAATGTTTCACAAACTTTGAGCTTACATGATTTAAGAATATCAAATGCACTAATTCAAGGCATATATAAAATCAACTTCATTATGTAACCAGAAAAACTTTTCGTGAGATTTAAATATTACGAATTAATAAATCAATTTCATAATCTTAAGCCAAAAAAATGTATTTACATGAATTTAAAATATATCTTGCCAATGCATGATTTTTTTATTTTTTTTAAATAAGAAAAACAATTTTGGTAAATTTTTGTTTCACAAACGTTGAGCTTACTCGATTTTAGAATATCAAATGCGCAAATTCAAAGCATAGATAAAATTAACTTCATTGCGTATCGCGAAAAGCAGATTTACTTCCGAGATTTCATAAAAATGAACTTTTAGCTAATATTAAAACCACGACTTAGCTTTCAAAAGTAGCAAAGATTTTTTAAAAGTTGCTATTTTTTATCTTGAGAATGTATATTAATTTATTTACTGTCAATATCATTTTCCATTTGCATTCACAGATGCGGAGAAGCAAAAGAAAAGCACGGAAAACAAGTTTTTAGTGCTCCAACATGAAGAAGTGCCACGAAAGAGGTCATTTCTGCATCCAAAAGTTGTTATACAGAGAAAATCAAAAGAGAGATTAATGTATTAATTTATTTGAAATGTAGATATAAAAATAAGAAAATAATAATGTTTTAAATGTCAGTTTATTGAGCTGGAAGGTCATGATAATATGCCAGTATTTGTATATTTCAAAGCTCACACAACAAAAGTAGAGCTGTTCCACGATAAAAAAATGTAATCACCGTAAATCGTTCGATTAAAATTTTTAATCGTGCGTTACAGGTATTTTAACGCAATTTTTTTTACCATATTTGACATTAGAATAAAATAGTATTTAACTGATTCTTCTCTTACAAATGTAATAGAAAAATCATCAGAATATATTGATAAAAGTAATCCACATTTGAAAGAAAAAAACGAATCCATAAAGGATAGAAAATGCAATTGTCCCACATCATTTTGTAGCCAGTTACTCAAGCAAACAAGTTTTTCAACATTAGTTAGATCTAACGAGGCTGTTTTCTTGCTAACTATGTGTCTTGACAAGCTCAATAGACGTTCACCTGAAACACTACTTGCGAGAGATGACAGTTTCGCAAGTGCCGGATATGCTTCTTCGTGCTGTTACCACCAAACAAGAGAACAACCCTCAAAGCCTACTTCAGATTTTATTCCATAACATTGAGTTATTGACTTTGTCATCATTAAAGTATCTTCAGAATCTGAAGTTACATATGTTCGTAGTTGCTTGTTTAGTGAAAGCTGTAAATTTTTCGAAGTTTTTATAGTGACATATTGCAAGTAAAACTATGGAAAATGTTTAGTAAAAGTTAAAAGCTCAAAATCCCATCAGTTTATAGACCTTCGATAACTTTTTAAACTATAGTTTGAACTTTCTTGAAGCGCATTCGGCCAAAAAACACGCACACCTCTTTCGGATTTTTGACGAATTTCACAAATACAAACCAAAGATTTTCAAATAGATTTATTTGAAAACCAACTATTAAATGATATTAAATGAATTCAGAATCATTATCAATGATTTAGTGGTCGTGGGTCTCGAGGAAAGCAACCAGCTGTTGCTTCTGCTCGGGGGTCAACATGCCGACGATCTGCTCACCTGCGAATACACGTGTTTAGTGTTTTAAAATCTTGAGTTTCCGTTTTCATAGCTTGTTAATATGACTTTAGATGAGACGCTCTGCACAGAAGATTGTCTCTAATGAATTCAATTTAAAGTCGAACCGAGGGCGGAAAGGTGTTCTGGCTTGGGGCCTTCTCCTTTCAGGTACTTGACGCCAGCGGTGATGGAGGCGTGCCTTTCCTCAGTGGTCAACGTCGCCAGTCTGCAAAATTAAAGTTTCATAGTGGGTTTGACTTTTCTAATGAATAAACATCTTTGAAGAGTCGAATTTATAAACTCACTGGCGTTACTTTGATACAAAAGTAGAGCGACTGACTTGGTGGTGAGTCTTTCCTTGATGAAAGCAGCCTTTTCCTCCCAGGTTCCATCTCTGGGGAAGTCACCGCAGTGCACAGCAACGACGCACAAGAAGAGGGCAACGAACAACAGCTTCATGACGAGTTCTTGAGAGAAGAGGTGGAATCTGTCGAAGGAATATAGCTTTTTATAGCATTTAATTGTAATTCTGAGATATAATAGGAATCATTAATCCTGAAGTAGAATAAACTAGAGATTGAAATGTTTTTAAACCTAGGAAGGAATTGAAGAAGCAGATAAAACTTCATCTCGTCGTTGTCCTTATATACCCTTTAGTTGTGAACTTTGCTCGTCCCATCGCCCTACATTTCATCATTCAGATCACCGATCAAACTTGATGTCTTCAGAATCATTCGATTTTAACAAATCTTAAGCCAAAAAAATTGGTTTTCATGAATATCAAATATCACTTGCCTAAAGGGGAGACCTGGGCAAGATGACGAGCGGGGCAAGATAAAAAATATCTTTTTTTTCTCCACTTTTTTAGTAGGTGAGGGTAAATAGCAAACACTACCGGCTCTTTTTTCTGTCTGTTAAAAATGAAAAATATCATATCTTTTTATCATCATCATCAAGCGGGCGCAGATAAGGGGCGAAGAGGCCTCTTTTTCCGCGGCACGACAAAATGACTCCAAACATTTTTGTTCACAGCCCACGATTAAAGCTGGATGGCTTCAATCGTTGGTTGCCCTGGGTCGATGTATGCCGAGATTTGATTTCTGTGTGACATTTTTGGTCTTCCAGGACGCTTTCATGCTTTAATCTCGGAATCTTAAAAAAAATAGCGGTGCACAGGCTCATCCACGGGAATGCGAAGACAATGACCAGTAAATGCAAGTTGTCTTTTTCTGATCATTTCGCTGATGCGCTCCTGTCCGACTCGTGCGTAGAGAGAATCGTTTGTGATGTGGTCGCTAGACTGTTGGATTCCAAGCATTCGTCCGATAGCGAGTTCTTGCGAAGATGTCAAGTTTCTTCGATAATGCTGCAGTGAGTATCTATGATTCATAGCCGTAGAGCAAAATTGAGATGCAAGCGGCTTAAAAGATGCGAATCTTGAGATCTGTGTTCAGCTTGGGTGAGCGTAAAAACTTTTGTAGCTTCGTGAAGGCTGCCCATGCAAGGCCGATTTGGATTCTAACATCGTGGTCTGTGGACCCAACATACGATCCAAGGTATTTAAAGTCCTTCATGATTGCGATGTTCTGACCATCGATAAGGAACTTTGCAGCCGGTGACAAGACAGAGGGATTTGGTTGGTTAAGCCGCATCTGTTCGGTATTTTTAAAATTTGTCTCCAGTCCAACCGTTCGTGCACTGAGTCTCGAAGCATCCAACTGAGCTTGGGCTCTAGGTGGGTCGTTCTCGAGCAGGGCTATATCATCGGCAAAAGCGAGATCACAAACTCTATCCGGCAAACGAGTTGTGTGGCGCAATGAGCGGCTGGTTGTTTGCACGCACTTGTCCTCGTTTGGTTTTCTTGAGTGGGTGACATATCCAAATTCACCTGCAGACAATTTCGATATGTAGTCTATCATGATAATGAATAGGAACGGAGCCAAAACATCACATTGTAAGACGCCTGTTGAAATGTGGAAGGGTGCAGAAAGCTGGCCTTGTATGCAGACTTAGCTGGTCGACTTGTCTTACAAGACCTTGATTGCCTTGACAACTTTCTCTGGGATTCCGTAGTGTCGCAGTATCGCAAACATCACATTTCGGTCGATTGAGTCGAAGTCTTTCTTGAAGTCGACGAAAGTGATGAATAGTGGGATTTCTTGCGAGTATGCGCCATCCATAATCTTCTTCAGAATATGAATCTTCTGGATGCAGTTGCAGCCTGTTCTGAAACCTGCCTGATTCTTTTTGAGTAGCGAGTCAATGGGTTCACAGATGCGGTTGAGAAGCGTGCGGTTGAAGACTTTGGCTGCAATGGACATCAAGCTGATATCTTGGTAGCTGGTCATCAACTGGAGATTTCTTTTCTTAGGCAGCGGGATGATCAGGCTTGATGTCCATTGGCTTGGTGCACGACACTTGCTGTAGACTCGCCTGCAGATGGTGAGGAGCTGCTTCACAAGGAAGTCACCGCCTTTATGAAGTACTTCCGCTGTCATTGCATGCTCATGCCCTAGAGACTTGCTAGGTTTCATCTCTTTAATTGCTTTTCGGATTTCGTCCAGTGAGAAAGCCGTGGTTTTGATGAAAATATTGTCCATGGATGGTGTAGGCAAGTTTGAGTGACGTTGTTGAGCATCTAGTGAAAACTGAAAATATAAGACTATCGTCATCTTTCCCGGCTCGTCATCTTAACCCGGTTTCCCTTATAACCAGGCAGTTCGTTGCAAGATGGTGGGGGCAAGATGGTGGGGGCAAGATGGTGGGGGCAAGATAAACGAGTGTTTTAGAATGTTTAAAATTAATATAATTATGATACTGGAGCTTTTGTGCTGGCTTAAATATTGGCTCATTATTATAAATGAAGAAATTACCTCAAAGAATTGATGCGGTGATTTATAGATAATTACTATTAGGGGGAGTTTGCTCAAGATGAACTGGTTCCAAAGATGGATGAGCTTATTTACAGTTATGCGCTTTAAAAATTAACATAAATCTGATTTCATAATTTATGCATCCGTCTTATAGGCACATTTGTATGCTGGTTTCGTTTGTAAAAGTTGTCTCATTCAATTATAATACTTGAAAAACTGATTTCTAGAAGAATTGATAAAGTATTGGGAGATACCATTTTGCATTTTTTTTCTCATCTTTCAAAGGTATATAATTTCAAGTTGTGGAGAATAAAAATAATGTCAAAAATCATAATTTTAACATTATTGATGAATTAATAATAATAAACGAAAAAGAAAACTCAGAAGAGGATGAACTTTAAAAATATTCAAAATTACGTCCCACCAAAATTGAAGATTATAATGATGTTTTATTTTATTAGAATAAAATGAACAATTTTCCAATACCACAAGAAGTAACCAACATTTTGTTTAGTATACCTGCAAGTTCTATTCCCTGTGAACGGAATTTTTCAACATGTGCTCGTTTACCTTCAGACCCAAGATCCTCTAATTTAAAAGCTAAAACTCTTAAAGGTTCAGCCCGTGTGAAAAACAATAAATAATTGTTTGAATTATTTTAAAACAATGAATAACTTCAATACCTTCATATCAATAAATATTTGAAATTAAAATCGTGTTTGATTATTTTTTAAAATAAATATTCTCTGACATTCAAATAATAAATTTTGAAAAATGTTAGGACTAGCAAGTTTGGGACCGGGGAACAAGGCAGCGAAAATGAATGGAAAAACATTTTTTTTCGGGAATGGGTCGAGACCAGGTCAAAAGTTTCGGAAACGAGTCGAGAACGGAAATCGAGTTGTGGGAACGGGACGGGACGGGACGGGAATCAAAATTCTGATGGCCCATGGGGAACGAAACGAGACAGAAAAAAAATGGGAACGGGGAGAAACCGGGAATGAAAAATCGTCCTTGCCGACCTTTAGTCTACAGTGACCAGAAAAGCAGTAAAAAAATTGGATTCCTGAACCATAAACTCTTCAGCTGTCCTCTTAGCCTTCAAAACACTCACTCACAACTTATCAGATTGACCAATATTTGATTTTTTACAGCAGCATTATTTAATACTTGTATGCGTTTCTAATTTCATTAGTTTGTGCTAAGAAGAATTTTATAGAAATAAAAATATATGAATATTAAAATTGATATTGAGAAAATTAATAAATAATCAAACTGTTTTTCAGTTCAATTACGTGAAATAAGGTTTCAAACTCAATTCCAATCAAAATCAATTAAACCATTTTTAAAATTTTTTAAACTTAATTTTAACTAGTTTGAAATAATTATAGCTTTTTCCCGAAAAAAATTGAAGTTTTAAATGCATTTCCATCCTTCAAAAAAAGATGAATTAAATTAAAAGTTCAAATGGGAGTGTAATTATAACAAACCCCCAAACTATTGTTGATTGCATACAATTTTAAAAAGTTAGATAAAATATTTTATTATATTATTTAAAAATCAAATGATTTTTATATTATGAATTTTATTTTCAGTCGTCAAAATGATTTTGTCTGATTCCATAACTTTTATGAATCTAGTAAATTTAAATATTTAAAATTTTGAAACACATAAATATTTTTTACACTTTTGTAAAGTATATATCTACTAATCCATTCAAACGTTTCATATAAAGATGTTTATTTTTTTTAAATACTAGCAAATCAAACTGAAGATCATCATTGTGTCCTATAATTAAGAACAAATATATTTGATTTATAATATTGAAAACATTTACTAGTATAAAAGGTCAATGTCTATAATAATAAGAAACGTTTGGCAAACATACTAGTTACTTTGAAAAGGTCATATCTTGAACTTTGAATTGAGCTAAGGCACACAAAATTGTATTTTAATTTTTATATCAAAAGTATTAAAATTTAAATTGTGAGTCAAAGTCAATCTATTTGCCTGTCTATTAATTCTTATGTTACATTAACATTTTAAATAATTTTTAGACTTCATATTAATAACCCGAAAATACATATAGGCGTTTAATAAGAAGAATTCAAAGTCCAATTGATATGAAGCTAAGAAGATCAAACGGCACTCGAACGTCTTGATCCCTGGCTACAATTGATGGACGGTCCAGAAGATGATATACTGGATGGTGTGGTGAGCAAAGGTCACAATTAGAAGGTATATAAGGACAACGACGAGATGAAGTTTTATCTGCCTTTTCAATTCCTTCTTAGGTTTGTAAACATTTCAAACTTTAGTTTATTTTATTTCGAAATAACTGATGATTATGAAATAATAATAAATAGATTTTAAAAAGCTATATTCCTTCGACAGATTCCACCTCTTCTCTCAAGAACTCGTCATGAAGCTGTTGTTCGTTGCCCTCTTCTTGTGCGTCGTTGCTGTGCACTGCGGTGACTTCCCCAGAGATGGAACCTGGGAGGAAAAGGCTGCTTTCATCAAGGAGAGACTCACCACCAAGTCAGTCGCTCTACTTTTGTATCAAAGTAACGCCAGTGAGTTTATAAATTCGACTCTTCAAAGATGTTTATTCATTAGAAAAGTCAAACTCACTATGAAATTTTAATTTTGCAGACTGGCGACGTTGACCCCTGATGAAAGGCACGCCTCCATCACCGATGGCGTCAAGTACCTGAAAGGAGAAGGCCCCAAGCCAGAACACCTTTCCGCCCTCGGTTCGATTTTAAATTGAATTCATTAGAGGCAATCTTCTGTGCAGAGCGTCTCATCTAAAGTCATATTAACAAGCTATGGAAGTGGAAATTCAAGACTTTGAAACACTAAACACGTGTATTCGCAGGTGAGCAGATCGTCGGCATGTTGACCCCCGAGCAGAAGCAACAGCTGGTTGCTTTCCTCGAGACCCACGACCACTAAATCATTGATAATGATTCTGAATTCATTTAATATCATTTAATAGTTGGTTTTCAAATAAATCTATTTGAAAATCTTTGGTGTGTTTTTGGAAAATTCGTCAATCATCCGAAAATGTACAGTTATAAAATAAATAATCGGTCAATCTCGAATATAATATTCGGAATTATAATTACCGGTGTTCAATACAGACAACCGAGAAATGTCTTATTCTTTTATCAGATATTTTTGATTATTTTCACTGAAGAAAGAAATATGTCAAAGAAGATGCAATTAAACTTGAGAAAAATAGCTTTCGGCGTGCTGAAGGAACTTGTCTTTAACACTGCACTTTTGAAATTATAGACAGAAAATTATACATATTAAGATAAATTCCTAGTTTGAATGATACAAATGAAGCTATTTTGGATAAGAGTTTGCGAATCTTGAAAAGATAACAGCCTTTCAACATCTGAAAGGAGAAGGCCCCAAGCCAGAACACCTTTCCGTCCTCGGTTCGATTTTTAAATTCTTATCATTAGAGACAATCTTCTGTGCAGAGCGTCTCATCTTAAGTCAGATTAACAAGCTATGAAAACGGAAATTCAAGACTTTGAAACACTAAACACGTGTATTCGCAGGTGAGCAGATCATCGGCATGTTGACCCCCGAGCAGAAGCAACAGATTATTGCTTTCCTCGAGACCCACCACCACTAAATCATATTTTAATAACTTATTATCCCTGATAGAGATTCTTTATTCATTTAAATACCTTTAAACTCTTTCAAAATAAATTTTTTAAATACTTGTTTTTTAATTGCTACAATCGAAATAAATAGCTGAAAATAGTGGAAGAAAAATGAATTCATCATTTTGATACACTTGATAAAATGACTTTTTTGACTGAACGTCTTCTAATACATTTTTTATATATTTCTAAAACTAAAAAAAATGTTTGGCTTTTATAAATACTTTTTTTAAAATAATAATACTTACGAGCACTATTACAGATTATAATTTATAGTGGCGTATAACCTGAACGAGCATCTAGGCCACTTGGGCTGCAAATTTATTTCACGCAGATCTTGGACCAGTTACCGAGAGTCTTTACAAACTTATCTACCCGTTCTTTCAAGATTTTAACAAAGGAATTATTAATAAATGAAGAAATATATATAATATAAATAATATAAATATGTATTATAAGTTGTAAATTATCCTTGCGCAAGCGATATTCCTTTTTGTTCGAAAGAAATCTGCCATTAAGACAAGAATTACACGGATAGACTTAAAGTAATTAAGTTGCCAACATTAAAATACCGAAAACTTCCAGGGACATGATCGAAACCTATAAAATACTAAATTATAAATATGAAAGTAAAATAACGGAAGATATTTTCACATTTAATACAAGGCAATCAAGAAGAAATTCACTAAAATTATCCAAAAAACAGTGCCAAAAGAATTAAAGAAAAAAAATGTATACACATAGAGTGGTAACAGTTTGGAAAAGCTTGCCTAGTGAGATCGTAAAAGCTGAAAATACAGATAAATTTAAAATAAAATTAGATAAATACTGGAAAAACCATCCCATGATGTACAACTATAAGTGCGACTATGACATAATAGTAAAAAATAATTTATATACATAAACATAAATATATATATATATATATTTTATATAATAATTATTATTAGATATATATGTGTTTTTTTTGTGAGCCATTATAGAGGTCAAAAGATCTGCGTGGTTTTAACTAAACTAAACTAAACTGAATTAAATCATCAAAGTCATTGAGACATCTGGCGATCATTTTTTATTAAACAGCAAGGAACAGATTTTTCTTTGTCTCAAAAATCTTTTTTTAAAATCCAAGTGATTCAATCAAACTTATTTGAAAACGACGTATTAGAAGAAACACTTGAGAGAAATATATGGCATGAAACCTTTTTGCCAATTTTAACAATTCCATATTGTGTAACAGCGTGCAAAATAAGGAAAGGCTTTCACATGCTCAACCACTTGAAAGCCAGATATGTGTTACACATAGTAGAGATTACATTTCCATGTATAAAGTTCTTTTAAAATCATTTAATGATTTTTAATAATAAAATTCACTTTTTTTTCTAATAAATTAAAATATATTAGAAGCAAAAGAAGAAAATTATCAGTGGATTTTCAGTTTAGGGCCCATAGTTTTAACACAAGTGTTTCACTCAAAAACATTATCACTATCATATTTTAAATGCATTAATTTTTAATTTTATAAAATTATTTGAAGCAAAAAAATTGTAAATGAATGCCTGACGGCATTTTAAATAGCTTTTCTTAATATCCTCTCATTTGTTTCAACTTGACATTTACATGTTTCATGTTTTTAAAGTCTAGATCAAAAACATAAATTCACAAAAAAGTGTTCTACTTAAACTACATTTTCATTAATAGGCACTAGAGTTTTAAGAAACAACATTCTTCCAATCATACACATTTTGATTGATTGACTTACAGTCTACTTGGAAACGCAGTGTACAGGTGGATAGCAACCACATCTAGGCACCTCAAATAGTCTCTCTTCTGGAATTTATCGATTATTCTCTTTTTGTTTGTATGCCAATTTGCTTGCTTTAACCACTTTTTGTATGCTTATTAAGTTATTTGTTGTTGGTTTCAAAAATATTCAAATATTTGTTTTCCGTGTGTATTTGATTTATATCTACTGTAAAATATAAGATTGTTCGGACACCCACAATTTTAAAAAATATTTATTTTCCTCAAAATTATTGTTTTTTGGGTCCTTAGTTAGGCATACGTTTTAAAAACAAGAATGGATATGGAGGTAATTATGGAAAAAACAATAATACTCGTAACTGAATTTCAATAATGTTGTTACTAATTTAATTTGACGGAGAATAGAAAGACTAATAAACTAAAAACTTAGAATTTTTAAAAGTAGTTGAAAAATACCTATATTTTTGTACATTTGAAAAAAAATGATTCAAAAATGTGTGAATAAATTGGTATTTTAAAATACTTGTTAGACTTTTGACTTTATTTTTTCGTTTTATATAATTATTTTTCAAAGCTGAGCTTATCAAAAAAAATCTAGTTAATTTTTTTACGTTTAGAAAAATTAGTATCTTTTTTTTAACATTTATTTTTTAAATAAATCAATAAATGAATTGACAAAAGAATCAAAGGAACATCTAAAAATGATAATGTTAATATAAAAGGATAAAAAAGCTTTAGTTCACTTTGCAGCTGTTCCCTATCAATAAAGTCGATAATAAAGATATACAGATAAAATAAATATATTTAAATACTATTTCAAAAAGACTTATTTGATTATTTTAATAATAAATTATGTTTTCTAAATTTATTAAAGATAACTCGTTCATACATACAAAGTATCATTTTATCAAAACAACATTATTCGACGAATTCGTTACTTCATTGAAAAAAGTATCCCTTGAATATGCTTTTAACATATTTTTCCCCAGTTTCAAGTTTTTCTGAAAATCTTTTCAGTTTACTTACACAAATAAATGACATGTATTCCCCCTAGAATATAATACTCTGAACTAACAAAAATAGTAAACGTGGTTTCAGTCCTATTTAGAGAACACAATCTCTAAAAAGCTAACTATAATATATATTTTTTTCAATAAAGCATAATCATTAAGAAAAGATTTAGCTTGAAAAGTTTGGAAATTTGAATTTTTAAAATGCAGTTAAAATAATTCCATAAAAAAGGCTAAAAGAATCAAAAGAGCGCAAGAAACAGAAGTGGCATGAACAAGATTCTGGTCGTTGTCGATAGATACGAATAATATCGACTCAAAATCAATGTAATATCAATCAAATTGATCAAACTACATTAGTTACACCGTCATTGCATTTTATATATGTTTCAACGATGAATACGGCGCAGATATATTGCATCTAGCTAGCTTCAGGATTTCTTAATGGATGCACGGTGTAGTGGCAGTCTCTATGCTCTCCAATTTATACAAATACGTTTCTCAAGCTTAGACGTTTATCGGAAAATAAAGACGAATCATAAACTTATTTTTAGAAGCTAATTTCTTTTAATCATTAGGCCTATTCCTATTTGATTCATTGATTTTAGTTGTGGATTAATTTAATTTGTTAGTTGACCTTTTTTGCTTAACATCTGCTGGCTCTATTGTCAAGCCGTTAAGAGCAGCCTGGGACGCTATAAATATATTTTTATTGTTTATATTACATGTTGTAAATTGTAGTCTTAGATAAGCATTGCGTGAAATTTTTACTTTTTAGAGAAAAATTGCGACCAAAATTAACGAGTAAAACATTAGACTATGTCTTGGACTATGATTTGCATGTTGACTTAGTTCTGATACCCATCAAAAGAGGTTAGTTCTAATTTACTTAGCTTTTCATACACCGAAAGTGTAACCATTTGAAATTTGGGAGTTTTTTTTAATAAATTTTTAAAAAATATTTGAATAAAAATTATATTTTCGTTAATTGATTTGTTATCAGAATAATGCGACTAATAATGACAAATATATTTTTATAATATCAATTAACCTTTTGGTGCGCTCTATATGTATGGCGTAAAGCCACATTATTTTTTGTTTTCAAATTAAAAATAACTATAAAAAAACATATGATAACCAATGAGCCATAAATACGAAATTGACTCAGGTTGTGAAAGGCACGCATGGGGTTAACAGCGCATTTATTTTTTTGGCGAAATCTTTTTTAGAGTACTTGCACCCGTTTTTGTGACATTCTCCGACGAAGCATTTCAGCAAGAAAGAAGTGTTTAGTGATTGACTGAGTGATTGGGAAAAGAATTAAAAGATTGAAAGGGCTATGTGAAGTGGAAAAATGATTCAGTGCCTTGCAATTAGTAATGGTATTCGAGATTCGGTGAAGAATAAAAAGCTCACGATCATGAAAGATGTTTTATTTTTCTTTAATGTCATTCTTGAATTATAATCTGAAACCCTCCATAAAAATGAATAAACCTTTAAACAATGCACCAAATCGTTCTGAGACATTTCATCGTCTTAACCAGTGATTAAGTCTAATGGTCTTTTCTTCCGTAATATTCTCCATAGAAGAATATAAATGTTTTTTTCACAACAAAGTAAACGAGAAAACACATCTGACGATTTCTCCGTATTGAATCTCAAGTCTCCTCAATGTTGGACAGATAAACACATGTGGAGCCGATGAAACTGGAACGTTTAAGATGCTGAAATTTTTTGTGGAAAACTTAAAAAAGACCAATTATTAAAACAATATGATTAAAAACCATGAAACAGAATTTATTCATCTCGGAAAATAAATCTACCAATCTTTTTTCTTTTCGATTTTATGGGCGATAAATCTTACGATAAATATAAGTGTTGATTTAAAGATGCATGAAAGCAGGGTATTACATTCCATCCTTGAGCACTCTTGCAAACATTTCATTTTTGCGCAGTGTTCGACGGCGCCATCTTACATTTTGTGGAACGCTCGAGAGTACAGATTCTTGCTGTCAGTTACATAGAGTGCGTTTTAGTGGCTCTAAAACTTTTATCGAGAGTAAAAATCTAAAAATATTTTTTCTTCCATTAAACTCCTTAATGTTCTCTCAATGTGTCATTATTAAAAGCATCACAAATGGAATTTGCCCTGAGTATGAACGCTTGCATAGAGAAGGGAGATAAAGTAGCGAAATATGAGATTCATCATCTGAAGATGTGTTTGTCCAAAAAAACATTCTCGCGAAACCTTCATTAATGCTTCAATCTTCATAACGGTATCCAGTTTATTAATGCCTTTCCACCATACATGATAAATACATGTATTTAAAAGAGTTATATAAAACATAACACATTTATTATTCACATAAATTTCATTTTTGATTTCCAGTTTCGTCAAACAATTAACGAGCATACAACTGAAATGTTTTGTAATTTACTTCGAATGCGTTGTCAAGAGCCAAGCCAAGGCTAATACGTCGTTGGTCTCTTAAAAAATTTAAAGTTTGTTGCTTGATTTATATAAAAAATAATTCAATAATAAAAAAATAATTCAAACAAAAATTTTATATTATAATTTTTACCTAAACAAGTATAATTGTTAACATAAAGAACACCATTTTAAACGTATAAAAACTTACAAAAACTGTTTAGTTTATTGAGTTATCAATTATATATTTTAAAATGTATCAAAAAGTTGACAAAAACTAAATGCTATCTATCTTAACGGTAAATTAAATTAAATATAATAGAAATAAATTCAAAAGTTTATCTAAGAAAAAAATCAATTTATCAATTTTTTATTCTTGAAATGCAATTAACTTATTTTCGATTTTGTTTTATTGTGAAGCTAAAAGGGGTTTTATTGGGACATCAAATAAGCCATAAAGAACCAAGTGACGGAGGCTTTGACTTATTTAGTTCTTAATTCTCTGAGCGAGTGCCAAACATTTTAGTAGCAAAACTTAGTGTAACTTAGAGTAAAATCATTGAATGGCATGCTCAAAATTGATTTCAAGCCTATATTATACAGAATAAAACATTTTACTATTTTTGAAAAATATAAATAGAATAAAAACAACTTTAAAATTTTAAAATATGAATAGAATAAAAACAACTTTAAAATTTTAAAATATGAATAGAATAAAAACAACTTTAAAATATGTAAAACTAATTTTTTCTCCAATTTGTAAAATATTTTGATTTTTAAAAATAAAAATTACTCTCTATTGAAAAGATTAATAAATACCTACCCAACCTTTCTTATTCATTCTAAAAATCATTCATTGCATGCAGGCTTCAACAATGTCGTTTCCAAACCTCGACAGTCGACCACCTAAAGCTCTGCTGCCGCCAAAAGTAATGCCTTTTTTTAACAGCGATACAGAACGCTTGCCAATTCCTGACAAACGAACCACTTCACTGGGAGAAAAAAGAAATCAAAAGTCTCAAAGTGACATAAAAGGTGCAAACAACAGCAGTCAGAACGTGCTTTCTTCAAACGAAACGAGCGCCTCTGTTACCGTCAAACCGAATGAGTACACCAAAACCTCTCTAGACCGACCAAACTCGCAAGACAGAGCGAAGAAAAGACTCATTCTGCACCAGCAGCAGCAACAACAAATCCACCATCAGCAGCAAAAACTAGCACAAAGTGTGCCTTCGAAAACCGAAGTGAGCATTCAGCCGGTAGATCAACTCGACCCTTCGGATGATGTCTTTGTCAACTACTACAAGCAAGTCAACTCAGCCAGCAAAACTTTCTCGACGTTCCGAGGGCCTTTGCCTGATCCGAAGAAGTATTTGAGAGACGAAGACCAGCCGCACGACAAAGATACAACTCCCGACAGCCAGGTTATTGGAACTTCATTGCAGTCAAGCTTGGCTTTCACGCCTCAAGCTATTTAGGCATGCGACATTCGTAATTGAATTTTTTTAATCAAATGAAATTGACAGATTCTTTCGGAGCGTTTCAAGCCAATAAATGAAGAGAAGAGTGAAGACGATGACAAGGAAGAGCAAACTCTTGACTACACTCCTTTATCGCTCGACACTAATTATGTCAAAGTAAAAATATGTTGAGTTGATAGATTTAATAAATCACCCAATAAAGTATAAAGAGCTTTTTTCTGTTCTGTTGCCCTTTGAAATTGCTAAGTATTATTTATTTTTAAAACTTTAATGGCTTTTTCAATTTCGAAATAGGTTTCTCCTCCTAAATTAATGCGAAGACAAAAAAAGTCAGGAGGAAGTGAAAGTGATTCGAGCGGTCAAAACGTCAATGCGTTCGCAGGAAGAAAAACAACGAAGGAAAAGGCGCCAAGTCCGAATAAAAGCAACAAAAAGTCCGTAAACTTCAAAACAGACGAGAAAGTATCCGAAGCTTTCGACTCCTCTAACGATTCGTCAAACTCTGAAATTTTCAACGACGAGCCAGCGACCAAGTCATGCTTTCCCGATCGAGTTTCCACTTCTTCTAAAACCAGCGAAGATTTCCCGCCACCCCCGCCTCAACTACTCGAACCAACCACTGAATATATAAGTCTGGAAAATGCCGAAAAAGGCTTTATAACTCAAAGTTTTGAAGAAAAATGTTCTACATCAGTTATTGATCAACATTCAAACAAGGATTCTAATTATAAATCTACCACTACCAACGAGACAAAAGTTGTTAACAAAATTGGCACCGTTTTTCCAAGAAAAATTCCTACTTCAAACAGCGATTTTGCAAAATCTCAAACAATAAATTCTCCAAGCATCTCATCTCCCGATGCAACTATCAATCATCCCACTAGCAACAACTCCATGCACTCTGTCATGGAACTCAAACTGACGCTGAGACTCGAAGGAAATGGAGAATGCCAACGAATGACGGTGCAGGATCTCACCGAGGAAAACAACGACGAAGAGGCGCTTGGAAGTTCAACGAGCCGCAAGGGGGAATTCAGCTCTGCCATTGTCACTAAAATATGTAAAGCTGTCACAACCATCGCAAAAAACGAGCTGAGCAAGAATGATTCCGTTGTGGTTGCCAATAGAAATGAAAACTCTAGGAGCAATTTACTTTACAACGAAGGCGGATTAAATGATCTTAGGAACACTTTGCCTCCAAAGAGTTTTCAAAATTCAGTTTATGGTCTTTCTGAGAACTCTGAAAAGATCGCTTCTCAAACGTTCTCGGGAAAATCAGCTAAATCTCCGGTCGAGGTTTGTCGTATCTCCTTGCAAAACGATGAGAAAGACTTTAAAAACACGCCGAAGAAGCAGAGTTTGGCGGATTACGGAGTGGGAAAAATAACGACAGTAGCCGATGTGCACCGACCCGCAGTCAACCATCTCCACAACTACACCTCCCTCGACATCAAGCCCAAGTCAGAAATTAACTGCAACAATGACTCCAAAAACCAAAGATACACGTCCATTAAGCAGCAATCTCCGAGCTCTAATGTCCACAATGAAAGTGAAGATAATAAAAATGGTGAAAATGATCATGAAGATGATGAAGACAATGATGACGATTTCGAATCGTTAAAGTCTTCTGTGATGACTCACATGAACTGGGATGATTTGATGCAAGAAGCCAAGTCTTTAGGAATCCCCCTGAACAGACCAAACCAAGCAATTGTGTCAAACAACCAGACTGTTTCATTTGCTCTTGATGAACCAACAATTTCTCCACAGGTGTCAATAATATCTCAAATCAAACCAATTCCTCAAAGATCAGCCTCAATCAAAGGCATCACTCTGGCCAATTTCTCCTCTCATTCACACATGCCTTCGTCAACGGATTCGGTCGTTGAAATTTCTTCTTCTACATTATCCAAATCAGCTTTCACCCTACCCAAGAAGACAGCTCCCACTCTCACAAGCCACACTGCGGCTCTGCAAAAGAGCAATCTTTCCTGCAACAACCACAACTGCAGCTGCACCTCCCCATGCAGCATGTACGACCAGCCTCGCAACTTCAACCACGCTCAAGGTAGTTTCAGTGCTAAAACTCACTGCTCGTGCCAAGATGCTTTGAAAAACTATTCTCAAAATGTCAAACAAAACAATTCAAAACCAGAAAGACGCTTTCACTCTTTCCGAATAAAGCTTGCAAACCTTTTTTGCAAGCGACTATACGGAAGAAACAGCGAAAAACATCGACAAGTAGATTCTCAGCTGGCCTACAAGGCAGTTTCAGAATCTTACAAATGCACTTGCCCCTCCAAGCACAACTACCCAGGCTCTCTTTCTTCCAGTATGTCAGCCAAACAACTGAGCTCGAAAAAACTTTCCAATGGCCACTTTCATACCAGGAAAGACCTGGACATGGAATCTTTCCTCAGCGACACGGCCCTCACGAGTAGGAGAAACGTTTGCAGTGCCAAGTCGACACTCAGCAGTGACACGTGCATCCACAACCTCCATCACTCAAGCCACTTCCATCATTCCATCAAACCCAAAAGACACTCTCCCGGTTAGATTACATCATAAAGCATTTTATTGTTTGCACAAACTTGTAAATGAACTTGTGTTTTATTGGATGAGTCTTAAAAACCCTCCAAATGAACTGTTTTATTTTCACTATATGTATATTACAGATGCTTTACACGCAATGCTAGATCCTTCATGTACCATCTTTTTGTGTGCATCTTCCATTTAGAGCACTGGATATCTATATTAATGTTGGGAGCTTCTGAGAGATGCACTATAACAGCAGATATGCATAAAGAAAATTTCTAGAGAAAATATGAATACTTCATGTTTATACCAGATTATAGTTATGAAGAGATATTTAGTATTTAAATAAATAGTTTTTTTTTTATATTTATAATCATAATAATAAAATAGTTAACTTAAAATAAATCTGAATTTCAAATTTAAATATTTTATTAGAAGATTAGAAAAAACTAAATTTATTTTCAAACTTTTCAAAATGGATTTCCTAACTTCTTCATGAAAAAACTTCCGTTTCCATTCTAATTTCCACAAAAATACATTTAATATATAAAATCTAATTTTTATATTGTATAATTTAATTGTTTTCTTACATAAATTCTAAAAATATATTCTACTATGGCACGCGTGTGCAATCGGCATCCAGGTGTCCTTATTCAATGAGAACACTCCATCTCTCTAATAAACAGCATCGATCAAAATATTGTAACAATGATTATTGATTCATCGTGTTATTCACATTTTAAACATTTTTAGTTTTACACTTTATCTATTTGTTATATTAGTTAATTCACTACTTTACTCAATGCCCTTATTCATATATGTTTTAATTTAAATCTTTCTCACGAATATTTGTTATAAAACAGCTCGCTAAAAATATAACTACATTCAAGGCAGGCATACGCAATGAAAAAATTAAAACATACAAAAATCCACGCACTCACGACGTTAACGAAAATATCAATAGAAACAAAAATTGTTTCAGCTTCGTGTGGAGAGCTGTGCAGGAAAGCTGTGCTGAATTTGAGGATGATGAATGCTCCATTCACACAAATCTGTTGCCAAGTCAATCATTATGAACTTTCGTTCAGCCATCAAAATTTATGCGATTTCATTGAGAACGGTGAGATGCCGAATGTAGAGACCAAAAGACCTGCGTTGGTTTACCTCTCTAATCTAAACCATAAACCAACAATTACATTCACAAATAATCTGAATAAACGCACTGCTTTTCTTGAAAATACCCACACAGTCATTTACTTCTTTCCCATTATAATTATTCTCCCCATTGACTGCTGCATGAGATGAGATGTTGCGCTTACGAAGGAAGTGCGCATGGCTCGTCCAATGAAGTCTGCACCCATCTGACGTCCACTTTATGCCGCCATAAAGGACATTCCCCGTTGGATATTTATATTGGAAGTTCTATTAATAATACCGAGACTGCATTCGAAGCGTGTATTTATTGCAAGCCTTTGTGATCATTCGTTCTGAAGAGTGCTTGGGAAATGTTTGGATGGAGAATGGGAGTGACAGTGTGATGAAGAGTGTCTAAAATTGAAATTGCTGTTTATACATCATTTTTTTTGGTTTCATTTCGTGGAAATATACAAATTCTGTAAAGGCTGAACCATAGTATTTTTGTTTACATAATCATCATTATCATAATTTTTTAATTTTTATATTATTAATCCCTTAATTGTATGATTCACTAGTTTAAAAAAAATTAAAATCGTAAAAGTTTTTTAATGTATACCGTATTAAAATTTTTTATATTGGCATTCTTTATAATCATTTTCTTCTCTATTTATTTATTTATTTGAATTCAACCATACAGATGAAGGCTTCTTCGACTGGCAAAAGAACCTCGAAAGGCTTCAAAACGTGAGTTTAAATAATAAAACTTTCATATTTAACACACTGACATTTATCTATTTCATATCACTCACCATTATCCTTTATTTCATTATTCATTATCAACCTACAGCACGCTTGGTACTGGGGGTCGATAGGCTTGGAAGATGCTGAAGACCTCCTCGAGAAGAAGAAAGACGGCAGTTTTCTGGTGAGGGACAGTTCTGATGAACGTTACATACTCAGTCTGAGTTTCCGATCGGATGGTCAAACTCACCACACCAGGATTGAGCAGCATAAAGGTGGGTGATGAGGTTAAGTGGTTGGTTTGAGCGGAGAGGGAGTTTTTTGATGGGTGGGTAGGTGTTTTTGGGTTTTGCGTAGTTTGGTGTTTGAAGAGCTGAGCAAGTTAAAAACGGAATTAATTATTTGCTTAAGAGTATGAAGTGAAAATTGATTCGCTGATGGTTTGTGAGTTAAATAGAAAAATGAAAAAGACTTATAAATCAAATGTCACAAGTTTTACCATTTTTTTATAAACATAAATTTTTTTGTTTAAAGAAAATGAAGTTTTAAAAATTTAACGATAGCATCTGTCATTTAAAGAAGATTAAGTAAAAAAATAAATGTTGATTTATGATTTGATAATAAGCTTCAACTAGTTTTGAAACACATTTAGAGTTTAAAAACGTTAAAATACTTTTTAATATACCATTTCAAAGTTTTAAATAATTTAAAACATTTTGCAAAGATTACTCAACCTTTAAAAATGCGCAACTAAGCATAAATCTGATAAGAAGCTCTGAGTATTTCTTCTGACTTTACTGAAGGTAGCTTCAGCGGTATGACATCAAGCTCAGAATTTAATTAATCATTAAAAATACCTACAGGAAATTAAATTCATTTCCAAGTAATCAATTACTCATCCCCTTTTTATTAAATTAAGCAAACAAAGTAATGAGAATAAAAACAAAATAAGGAGATGAGGAAGTGTGCTGTGACACCAGCACAAGACTTAATTCATTAACACTCCAAACAAACTCCGTGTAGTTGTGTACTCAAGGTCGAGCGTACACTCGTCGCTGCATCAGTGCACGCAAGCCAGGCTGGAGAGAGTTGAAGACAGTTTTTTAAAAAATTTTAAAGTATTTTTGCAATAATTCTATTTCGCCGAATACTTTTATTTAATTTTTATACAAGTTAGAATTTAAATAAACTACTTGTTAGCTTTTTTAGTATAGGAATTCTTTTTTTCTGTTATAAATTACTTTTTTTATTTGAGTCTTGGTTAAAGGTGTCCAATTAATGGGTTCTCTTGATACTCTGAGGCCCATGTTCACAACTATTTGTAGAAGGCCTGCGTTCATGCACTGTCGCTCATCATTGTGTGTGCTTCGTCTTCATAACATCGCATTTATTTGTTCAAACGTATTAAAAGCCTATCGGTTTTTAAGCATAATTTAAACAATAAAAAGCAGGTTTTTAGTTTACATCTCGCGTGACAGTTTTGACCTGTCATGGAGCTGCCAAACTGCTCAGTTCCAACGCCGATAGGTGCCATTTTTTGGAGGTTCCGTGTGTTGGCTTGCATGATGTGTTCACACGAGTGTCTGATGAGGTGACACTTCCTGTCGACAACGCAGACGTTTTGCTACAACAATCTACATTTTTAAAAATATGTAGGAAAGTAATATTTGCTACTAAATCATTTTTATTTTTTACAACTAAAAATCGCATAGTTATGGAGCTTATTGGATTATAGACTGCTTTGAATGAAGCTGGTTTGATTCTCGGTGAAGCGCATGCAGACGATTCATTATGGAAGCATTCACCACTCGTTCCGATGTGCATCATAGCGTGATTGCGAGCACTTACCTCGCGTAAACACTTTCCTACAACTCTTCCGTTCCCGGAATCTTACATTCATAAATTTCTTTTCCTTTTGTACCACGTCTTTGTTAAGAGAAGTATTTTGTTGAATTTATTATTTTCTTCTTTCTTGGTGAAGATATATTTTATTATTTTTTTTTGAGAATAATTTTTTTCCCGTTAGTCGGCCACCGACAATTTTCCGTTTCTTTGTGTAGAAATCCTAATTTATTTCTTTTATTAATACTCGTTCGTGTCTGTTTTTTATGTATGGCTTTCTTTGCTTTCAACTAATGCGTATAAACCGTGACAATAGTATTTTTAGATAGTTTCAAAATCACAGATAATTCGCATAGAATATATTCGACGTGTGTTTATCGATCAAACACTTGAGGCTTGCCTTCAAACGAATCGTAAGTACTTGCCTTTTTTAAAGATTTTTATTAAGCCTTTTTTAAAGATTTTTATTAGGCTTTTTTTAAAGATTTTTTATTAAGATTTTTGTAAAAGTTTCTATTTGATATTTTGTTGTTAACCGTTTTATCCAATAATGTGGCATTAATTTTTTTTCAATGTTTTTGTCAGTTTTTATATGATAACATTACAAAAACTTTAATTTTTTTTTCTTTTAGAATTTTTGCTTTTTAATATTCCGAACCCCTCTGAATAATAGCTACTTTTATCACTACACTTCAGCTTCGTAACTTACAATGCTACCCCTTCATTTTTCATCTTAAGGATCCCATCCACTACTACTACTAATACCACCGTTTTCATCATCAGTATCATCACCATTAATAGAATAACAAGTAAGGCTTTCCTATAATCCCAACTCCTTTGATAAACACACCGACAATATCAGTGCATGAATAATACTTTTTACGTAATTATTCTACTCTGACTCTAAGATTCAATACTTTTTGAGTAATAAAACATAATAAGATATATTTTCCGCCGGTTTTTATATTCTCTCTGACTATTCATCAACTTTTAATAAATAATATTATAAGTGAGAAAATTCTTTATTAAGTTATAAACCTACACATAACCTTCTATTTTTCACAATGAGTTTCTCGCTTCCATTTTGTTCATTTCAAACCAAAAACCTCTCCAACGCCTACTCCAACCCCAACCAACCCCCCTACCAAACCCCCACACAGGCCGCTTCAGCTTCTTCAGCCACTGGAGCAGCCAGCACACAGCGACAGTCGACCGCTTCATAATGGAGGCGATGGAACTGTCGAAAAAGGGCCGAAGTCTTTACTTCCTCAAGTCCAAACACATTTCCTCCGTTCCCATTCCGGTCCGTCTCCTCTACCCCGTTCTGAAACACTGAAGAGTGACTCTCGAATCAAGAAACTATGCGTTGATGAAAGGTTTTGAAAATAGGATTTAATGTGTGTAGTATAACAAAAACCAAGCTCAAGCTTTTGATTTCTCAATCGAAATCGTTATATTGCTTATAGCAGGTGTTTTGATTGGTTAGAGCTTTCAATGTGTTTCAATGATAAGGCCAGAAGTCGAAAGTGGTTTGAAGCATTGATCGTTAAGAGGAAGCGCTTGAAGATCTGAGGTGTGCAATTTTTGATGAGTTATTGTGAAATTTGTAGCTTTCAAAAAAGTTGTTTTAGGAATGTAAAAATTAAAGTGGATATATGAATCTTTTAAGAAGATTTCGAACAAGTACTTGGTTATTAATTCCATTTATTTGAATCATTAATCTGCACCAAAGTCTGAGACTGTATCAAACAAACTGAAGCTTAACTTGTTAAATAATGCAGATCATAATTATTGATGCGTGCAATCTATCTCTCTGACTGTATCTTAGTGGACATGATCTATTGATTATAGTATTTGTATATTTTTATTTTACTTTTCATCAGGAACAACATCAATCTTGTTTGTGTGAAACTTCACGTGTAGAATAGAAAGTTTGTGCTTTGTTAATGAGGGTGTAAACTAACTAATAAGTCTAGCAAATTAACTGATTTATGTTTCAATTTGGCGGTTTTATGCTGTTTTTAGTTTTTTCGTTAGCTTATTTAAAACAGTTTTGGGGGAATAAAAAATATAATTAAAGTAATAAACATAATATGTAATATTATTATAACATAAAAGATCATATTAAATTATATTATATTATATTGTCTAAATGTTATTTTGGGCTTTCTAGAAGCAAGCATTTCTGATGGCACTCATGGACCTTGCACGTTGAGGGGTGCCAGCTCTCAAGGTTGCCACCATTACTCAATCTTCTTAGACGTGTGAAAAGCATACGTCAAAAATGTAAAACTATCAAAATGTGTTAATATAGAGTTTTTAGTATTTAGAGTGTTTTTGAAGGTTTGTACCATTAGGGTTGCCAGCTAGAACTTGAAATCACTAATTTCTGGTTTCGTTCGAGGTAATGGAATACTTGTTGTTTTCAAGCGCTTATCAAATTCTCTACAGAATCATCAATGCATTCTTTTTTTTTTCATCTTTCACTTCATCCTCAAGGCAATCGTTTTCGGTATAAAAGCGTGGTGTAAAGATTCTTCCAAATTTATGTTTCAAGGAATTGTAAATTTAAATAACTATTGTGAAAAAAGTTAGGCATAGAAAATTTAAAGTTGTTCAATTTAACAAACAGATTTTTTTAACTTGTAAAGCAGCATAAAAATAGAAAAAAATTCTGTTTTAAAAAAGCGTAGAATTTTTCTTTTTTTTGGAATTTTCCGCAGCATCGGATTCCTCAGCATGCCACGAAAGAACTCATTGTCTTGTGTTAAACGATGCCCCTTTTGAGCTTCCGTTGAAAATTATCTGACGTTTAAAAAGCATAAAGTTGTTGCTTAAAAATTATTACATTTTGAACATTGTATATTCACTGAAGTTATATCTAAAACGGTTGAAAAAATTGTATTAAATACATTTATTATATTCTTTTTTAAACTTTAAAAATCCTTTTTTTATTACTTATTATAAAATTTTATTTCTATCTTTTTCTTTGAAAGCAATCGAACCTCTAGTTCATTAAAAATCTTTCCAAAGCATGCTTTTGTGGAATTTTAAACGAGAACATTCATTCGCTTTGTATTGGAAAAATATTGAAGGATTCAAGATTGTTAAAAAGATTGTTTTAAATTCACTTTTGTTCTATATATTTTCACAAAAATCAAATTTTAAGCTATTTAGAAACTAAAAATTATTTTTATTTTTAAAATCTCCATTTTGCATTCCATGTTTTACATTTTGAAAGTTTGGTTTAGTGTTTTGTGTAGTCTTTATTCTAGAAAAAAATACATTAGCATTATCATTCTATTATGTCTCTAAACATCTCCGCGCCTCTCAAAATATCGGGAAATTAAACAAATTAAACTCTACATATTTGTTTATTCGCTTATGTTTTCATGCAATTCATCATTTATACTTCCACAAACCTCCCTCTTATCACTCAAACAGTGTTAAACTTCGCTTCATATATAACTCAACAGCCACCATCGCATTTCCTCACGCTAAAACAAGCAATGCATCGCATTATTTCGTAGTGAAAATGTACCTTAGCGTTAAATCAGCACACAAGTTTACACAAGTTTACAACTACTCAGCATAAATCAATTGATCCCTCCTGCCGTATCTTTCCAATTCAAACTGCGCATTCATTCATACATTCAAGCAGTTACTAAATTCGCTGCTATTTTATTTAAACATGCTTTTATAAAATTGATAGCGGTCCATCAATTTCTCCTATCGACCCTTCATAGGTCTGCGAACTCATAAGGTAGAAACTGTTACATGTTATTGGCGAGGACGTGTAATTCTCGCCGTTAGGCGTATACGTTAAGTTCTTCGCCTATGCACGAGAAGGGTTTAGCGTGGTACTCACAAGCACCTTAACTTCAAAGCCACCAACTGCCATACTCACATTGATTTACACACTCACCAAAGGCATATTTATAATTTATTTCCTTTCATTTTCAAAGTTTTGAAAATATTTTTCTTTGATCTTTCAAGTTAATAAATAAAACAGAGCGAAATGCTAGATTTAAAAAATACTTTCTAGTTAACCTAGTCTCAAGATCCATAAAGCATTTTTAATCAAAACTTTCATAAAGATAATTATTTTATACGCATATGCTTAGCATCAATGTGTCGCGCCGTTTCAGTCGTATGAAGCGGACTTTAATTACATACACACATCACATTCATTCTAGTTTTACGTGCCTTCACATCCTAGCTTTGATGCTTTTTTAAAGGCATCTGCTTCTTTTGTAATTTAAATTCAGATCTAGGCTCATAGTTGTTGGAAGCTTTGTCTCTTGGATTACGTGAAATATAACCAATGACAGCGTCTAGATACGTTTTGCAAAATATTTTTAATATATCGGTTGTTACACTCGAGTTGTGAATTGTTATTTTTCAAATAAAAACAAAATTGTTTTGATTTGTTGAAACTTATTGCTGCTATTTAAAATTTAAGGCTAATTTTTGAAAATGGTTCAAACTTTTAATTTAAAAACAAGATCAAAGACAAAAGCTTAAAATTGTTTTTTCCTTAAAAACAAAAAACATGACTGATAAAGAGAACCGCTAAATCTATGTTAAAAATCTTAAGCTTGCACACGCTGTCACTTGTGGGGTCATCGATTGGAAAGACTTTGGCAGTAAGAGAAGGATGGCAAGCCATGGGACGATGCAAGCCAGTTCTCAAATTTCAAGGTTTAACGGATGTGAAGAAGTTAACGGCTGTTTTGTACACCTTCATCTCGATACTAAGATTTGATGAGAGATTGACATACTCCCTTTCTGCCAGTCAAAGCCTTTGAAGTAGTTCCCTACCTCGAGACGACACTGCCGAAAGCTTCTAGCGTCTTCGGAGGGTTTATGTTCCGCTGGTGTGTATAAAACGTTTTTGAGAACTACCAGGACATTAATGATAGGACACAAACACGCACCCTTGCATCACAGCATATTAAACTTTGAATATGAGCCACTGCAGCAGACGTCTATGGCGAATATAACTAGAGCACAAAACGTAAGAGCTCCAAAGTCACGAATGCATTTTATAATATTTGATTCAATATTTAAATTTATTGACTCTGTAACGACCCAATTTTCCAAAGCCTTGTTAGCGAACTACCAATGCAAAGTTTTGCGTGTTTGATCAGAGATTTTTTTAGAAAAGTTGAGCTCACAAAAACATTTTGTAAAAAATGTATATCTCAGTTTCATATACAATTCTGCTTCCAAAATTAAAAATATTGTTGTTTTTTTGAGAAAATAACTTTTCGAATTTGAATTTGAAAATGTGTCAATTTGATGTTTTAGTTAGATAACAAAGGTAAATAAAACTTTCAATTTAATACCTTATCGTCTGAATCAAATTTTGAAAACTGATATTTGAATATATAAAAAAACTAAATGTGGTGAAATATTTCATTATTCTTGTTCCAAAAGGAAAAATTCTCTGAGCAGGGCCTCGAAATAATCCAAGCCTCGAACACACAATTAAGCAAAGAAGTCCCTTCGAGCGTGCAGTTTCTCGTTATTCATAAGCGGCTACCAGTGGATGATCCTTCCTTCGCGGACCATTCACCCGCAATGCAATCGCTCCCTGCACAGCCATACATACTGCTCTGCTTGTTTTACTTCCTATTTATAAGGCATGTTTATTTTCAGAGGTTTTTCTCTGAAACTTTTTGTGAAAGTTTTTTTTGTCTGTTTTTTTATATATTTGAATTTATACTAGTGATGAATTAAAAATAAACAACACATGATATTTATTAACAAATACTTTAAGTTGGAAATATATTTACAAAAAATCTTTTACAACTTTGTTATATCTTAAATAAAACACACTTGTGATGTATATTGCTCAGTGAATCTCCTTCAGTCTCACGTATTCCACGGCCCTTCCTTGCAAGTGTTCCTACTCATCCACCACTCTTCGAAGTTCGAATACCACAAGTTTGGCTTGTGGTCGTCTTGCAGGAGGGTGCACAGGCGACACCAGAACTTTGTGTTCACGAAGCTTCCAGTGCTCTTCCACTCAAAGTACTTGTTGTACTCCGTGTCGTTTTTGTTGAGCAACTTCAAATATTCTGCGAGTTCGCGCTCGTCTTTGAAGTCTTCCACGTGGATGTAGGAGTTTGGAGGGGCTGCCTTCAGGTAGTCTTCCCTCCTGGCGCCCATCACCACAGGCACCACGTTGTTTCTGAAAAATAAATTTAACAATTTTCAACGAAAATTAAAGAATAATGCGTTTTATTTAATTTTTACTTTTAGTTTCAAAGATGTTTGACGGTCTAAATTATCGACTCACTGCAGAGCATTCAAGAAGAACTTTTCGGTGATGTAATAATCACAATTAGAGTTTTCAAACGAAAGGTAGAACTTGTACCGCCGCGAAAGAAGCTCGAAACATTTGGTTTTGTTACTTTTATCACAATCCAGAAACCCACAGGCTCCAAATACGTCGACTGGGATGTGCTTTTGCAGTCTTTTCACAAAGTCCATTCTGTTGTTGGTGGTGTAACAACTGGAAACAAACCAAGCTGCAAAACGAGTTTTTCCTTCAGCGTAGTTTTTGTGGGTTGAATCTGTTAGGACAAAATATTTTTAGATAATTAATTACTTTTATATATAAATTTATTAACAACTTTAAAAATTCCAATTAATAAAATGTTTTATTTCAGTCGCTAGACGTGCACGTGGTTTAATGGAACTGAAAACATTAAACGTGAAAAAATATTCAATAAATAGATAATGTTCTCAACGAATTTTCGATTGATAGATTCAGAGTAAAACTCAAATGACAAACCTTCTGGAGACCGGTGGAGGTGTGGAACAAATTTGGCGTATGGCGTGACAATGGTGGAGTCGGACCTGAAAGAAGCAGTCCAGTTGATGCGGTCGTCGTAAGTGTTTTGCGGGAGATACACCGAGTTGACTGGAGACTCGAGGAACCAGTTGAGCCAGATCTGTCCGGGTGGTTTGACGGTTTCAATGGCGTACATCCTCTCCACTCTCAGATGGGCACGCCTCTTGAAGAAGTTTTTGCTGGTGAGGTAACAGGAGGAGACGGGACATTCTTCGCTGATGAAGATGCTTCTTCCATAGCCCACGTCAGCACTCAGACCGTCGGGAAGGTAGATTATTTTCACCAGCATGCTCCAGTCTGGTTCCTTTCTAAGCGGACTTTTAGGGATTTTGGAAGTTACAGCAATAGCGCTTTGTAAGATGCCGATACTTCTAGTCGCTTTGTGTGCAGAGTTATAAAAGTCAGTGTTTGGGCGAGGAGAGTTGACCATTGAAGCTAGTTCGTTTTTCAAGTAATTGCTGAGGACGAAGTGTTGTTTTTTGCTGAAGCTTTTTGAATATTTATCCGACAAATTAAGACGTTTCAGATTGCTTTTGTACGATTCTGGAACATAATTGAGTTGCTCTTCAATTCCATCTGGGTATTCATGAGACTCCCCAGAGTTCTTGTCTCCTATGCGCACTCTGTGCATCCAAATATTTAGGTTTTTTGAAACTCCAGAGACCATCAAGTACTTGGAGCGAATGTCTTCATTTCTGAGGCTTTTGGTGTGGGAAGCATTGGCATTGGGATCATTGTTCTTCCCGAATATCTGTCTCAGGTAGTGTATCGAGCGGTGGTTGCGATCATCCGCCTGCCTCTGAGCCTCTTTCAAGTCGGTTCTGTCTCCACCACGTTTGGTCGACCCGAATCGTTTCTTCCGTTTAGAAACTTTTTTGAAACTTTCTCTTGCTTCTAAATTTTTTGGTTTTATAGAATTTATTGTAATGTCTTTATTTGGTTTTTTGAAAGCATATTTCTTTAATCTTTCATCTAAAGACATGAATCTGCGACCTTCAAGTTGTTCGAATCTTGGCTCAAACTTTGAAGCCTCTCCCGCCACAGGAGCATTGCCAGGACGCACATTCGCCACAAGGTGCACGTTCTTCTTCGTGCTTCGACGAGACTCAGAGATATTGAGAGCGATGAAGACGACTAGATTCAATAAAAGCATCGGCAACAATGCTCTGTAAACAATGTGCGATCGTGTGCACGCATTGTTGGCGTCTCTCATAACCTGGCGTGATGGACACACATGCGACCGATGCATTCAACACGAGTCGACTTAATTCGTTTCCAGATGCGCCTCCACTTTCAGCGGCGTTTATAATTCATAACTCATGCTCCGAGTTGCTCCACAAATGACGTGCTTTTTGAAAGAGGAGTTCTTTGGTGCTGCAGTGGCGTTCATCTGAAAGTATTTGTTTAAAGCCATAAGACATGTTATCAATCGAAGACTACCCACACATACAATGTATATTATACATGTACACACTCACAATCGCTTGTAAAACTTTCAAAGGCGCTTTATGCACGTGCATGTATTCATTATTCGTAATTGTTTGTTTGCTTTCAAAACACAATCAAACGTGTACACAAACAGCGGCAAATGATCCTTCGACGCTCCTGCTTGGGCATGAATGAATGGAGGATGATGGAGATGCTGCCAAAATGGTTTTTGAAGATTTGAATGGATCGTTTAGTGTTTGAGGCTGAAAACTGAAATTGAGTGTTTTATACGATATCTCTGAAATACTGAATGTAGGAATTGAATCCTTACTAAAAGTATTTACTTCCTTGAGTAATAAAGTCGATTTGATCCTTTTTTAAATTAAATTCTAAATTTTATCTCTATATAAAAAACAAAATAATTACTTTTGTATTTTTTGCATCATAAATTGTATACAAACAAATCAATAATAAATGCCTTGTCTTATACAGCGAGTATGTTCCGTCCATAAAGCGTTGCTACGTACAAAAAGAACACGTAAAAAGACAAAATGAAAAATGCAAGCACTCAAAAGCCTAATGGGCCAAATTTAATGTATGGGTCCTCACAGAAGCACGCCATGGGCACTAATGCACTACTCCACACTGCACACCTGAATCCTCTCGTACGTCCTCTTTTAAACGTTCATTATAATCGATAATTATCAAAGTTTGATTGAAAAACAAGAAAAAAATATATAATATTGTTAGGATACTTATTTAAAAATATTAAAACATATTTTTTACTTTATTTTTATTTATATTTTTAGGTTAATTAGTGTGTGTTTTTCGCTTATGACGCCGGCAAAAGGCTACAGGTAGGATCGAGGCGTTTCGAATGCAGCGGGTGTAGTGATGTCGTCGTCATGGGAATGGGTGGGATGAATAATTGATGCGGAGTAAAAGGATGATCCCGTGAACGATTTTGCAACTTAATGCAGGTGGCTGAGTGCTAGTGGGAGGGTGTGGGGGGGGGAGGGGGGTGGGAGTGGAGGAGAGTTGGGGATGGAATGGAAATGGGGGTAGTGGAAGGAAGTGGGGTGGTGGAAGGTAGGGGGCTGGAGGGTGGATTAGGGATGGGGAAGAGGGATGGGGGAGGTAGGAGAGTGGGTGATGAAGGAGGTTGGGTGATGGAGATGAGTAGTGGAGGGAGTGGAAAAGTGGAAGGGAAATATAAGAGGAGGGGTTAAATGATAGACGGATCTAGGTGTTGGACTGTGAATGCATTCATAAGTCGCAGAAATTTAGTTTAGTTTTTAAATAAAAAAATTTGAAATACTTAGCTTAGAAGAAAAAGTTAAACAAATGCTTTATATAATTTATTTTGGATAATAATAAAAAATAAATGTCAGTTTTTTGTATAGCGCCCGGGCACGCAACTGAAGCGCCACTCACACGACATAAGTCGTGAAACACCGCATCATATACACTATGTATATGATAGCTCACGGTTGGCTGTACAGGGATTTGAACTGGCGACCTTTAAGTTGCAGGTCTAACGACTTACCATCTAAGCCAACCCGCTCGCCAATAATAAAAAATAAATAAGTAAAATACCGTAAAATACTAAGTTTTTCAGACATTTAAAATGTTTAGACACCATCATTTTTCCTAAAAAATTGTATTAGAAGCTCTTAGATCGGATAAGTTTGAAAAATTAGAATCTCTTTAGTGGTTTTTATGGCGGAAAAGTATCACATCTTAACCAACTTTTTATAATTTAATTACTATTTTAATTTGAATAAGAATAGATCTACTAATGAGCAAATAACTTCAGTAATTCTTTGGTTAGCAGCTGCCATCTTGGCAGCCGCTTTAACCGTAATGATTTTGTTAAATAGTTTGTCTTCTTATCTAATAATTTAGTTTTTTTTAATTTCAAATAATTATAGTAATCATAATTTATATCTTTTTTTGTTTTCTGGTTTTAAATTTATCTTGCTCTCGGAATTAAAATCTTCAACCAATAACTGTCTAACGGACTACAATAAAAACTTATTTTAAAAGGAAGAAGTGCCAAGGCCTCAAATTGAGCACTAATGCACAGTTTGCAAGAACCCACTGGCTACCTACTGCACAAGGCAGATGAGCTCTGCAGATGAAGGACAGACTGTTAGAACGAATCTTCAATACATGACTGTGTTTATGAAGAAGTGCCAGGGCCTCAATTTGAACACCAGTGCACAGCTTGCAAGCACCCACTGGCTACTTACTTCACAAGGCAAATGAGCTCTGCAGATGAAGGACAGACTGTCAGAACGAATTTTCTACACATTACTGTTTATGTCTATTATCTATTGAAAACTGACGTATTAGACAATTATTACCTTACTTAGATGACCCTTCTTTAACGATGTCCATATATTTAAAACTCATCACCTCCTTATTTAACTACTTCTATATCATTATTTACTTTTCGTACGGATCTGAAGACATATCTGTTTAACAAATTCATTTACCAGCGCTCTTGAATTTGAGGAAAGAGCGCTATAGAAATTGATTTGATTGATTGATTGATTGAGTAATTATTGGTTCAGATTTTACTTATTGGTTTAAAAGAATGTTATATATTTTCGTAAATTTGGAAAAATAATGGTTTACAATTGTGAAAATATAATGTTTTTTTACGGTATTTGATTAATTATTGTTAAATAAATCTGTAAAAATGTATTTATATTTTAAAATAAATTATCGTATGCATAACCGCAATAAAAAGCGTATATGAGTTCATTTGATTGATGTATTATATTTATTGATTGATTATTTGGATTACCTCGAAAGAGAATTGAGAGAAGGTGTTGAAGATTTTGGCGATGAGTAGATGATTTCCAGACTAAATTAATTTTGCTATACAGAGTCAAACATACAAAGTACAGATAAATGTATCTTGTAAAACATCTTAGTGATGTTAGAAGAATATTTCAGAAAAATTTATATTATAGAAAATTTTCCGATGTTACCAGCTTATATGCATGTGTGTGTGTGCTTGTCGAGGCATTTATTTTACATCACATTCTTAAGTTTATTCTTAAATGTTTGATTATCAAGTAAAAACTGTTTAAACTGTATTTTTCTATGCCAGGAATTGCATTAAAATGTTTTAAAAAATTGAAATATTTTCAACATTTAAACACTACAATGTGATCACGCTTGAAAAGCAGGGCCTTGTTTTAATAGTTTTTAATAAGTCAAAAGAATTTTTTTAAAACACGCATTCTTTTTCTACACCAACTAATCTGTGTTTAATACAGGTGCAAATATTTTGGAAAGTAACTTATTTCATTTTATTTTACAACTTGATACAAATATTAAATTGAAATACAATAGAAATAACCTTTTTTGAAGATTTTTAATAAAATGATATAAATAGTTTCAATAAAAATTACTTTTAAACCCAAAGAATCTGTAACATAGAACTATACAAAGTGTCCGCGAACCTTTAACTTTGGCATGAAAGTTGCTTTAGTTTCATTTTTCAATCGCTGGAATGACTTTTTATAAACTTTCAAGATCACACTCAAAGAGTCTTTGTGCTGCATAGTTAATAAATTTATTCTAATAAACTAATTGTAATTTAATTTTTAACTCTTAAAAGTTAATAATTGTTCGTCTTATTTAAATTAAAATAGCAAAAAGGTCCAATTAAAATGGATCCGTTAGATAAAGCCCACAAAAAGATAAATCTTTCCAACGTGCCGGTAAGTTCTACATCTCCATTGAAATGCCTGCCAATCATTGCTAACCAATGTCATCCCATTTTCAATGTGTGCACCCAGGGATCGGTAGACCAGATCCATGTGGAGGGCTTGAAGAGAACGAAGAATGACATTTTCATCAAACACATCAAACCCCTCTTTGAGGCAAAGTCTTTTGAAGAGGTGAACATGGCCCTAAAAATAATTTGTGCAGAAACTGATAAGAAAATTAGAAAATAAGTTAATTATTTGTTGTTTGTTTAATAGCTTTAATACACACCATGCAAACATCAAAGATCCTCAGGGAAGCACAAAAGGCAAAGGAAACATTTGAGAGTCTCGGTCTTTTCAAGTCCACCTCTATCACCGTCGATGCTAGCAAGAGTGGGTGGTATTGTCGTCTTCATAATCACTAAACTTAATACATTGAGCTTATACCAACTATTACTAAATTAAACTTAAATTTAATATCAAAAACAACTTAACAATTTAATATAAAAACAACTTAACAATTAAATACCAAAAACAACATTTAAAATTCAAAACACAATCAAAATGTAAAACACAAATGAATAATTTCAACAGACAGTCCAGACAGCGTCAGTTCATACGACTTGTTTCTGAAGGTCAAAGAGAACCGGTTGCTGACAGGAGGTCTCAGTACCATGGTTGGAACCAACGAGGGAACCCTGGTTAGTGGGGGCTGCTTAGTTCTTCAGTAACTTGGTGGTTATTACATAGACTAAGTAACTTGGTGGTGGTTTCTCAGACTAAGTAACTTAGTGGGTTTATTTACTTGGTTCATATGAATGTGGGGTTTCATTTTTGTTGATTTATTTTCTATTAACTAATATTTCAGCTGCTACATTTACCTGTATT
This sequence comes from Piscicola geometra, assembly GCA_943735955.1. Classification (NCBI taxonomy): domain Eukaryota; kingdom Metazoa; phylum Annelida; class Clitellata; order Hirudinida; family Piscicolidae; genus Piscicola; species Piscicola geometra. Next base: position 4,435,071 of record OX030957.1, on the reverse strand, counting down.
ATTATTATCATTAATGCTATTCTTATTACTATTACGACTACTACTACTACTACTACTACTACTACTACTACTACTACTACTACTACTACTACTACTACTACTACCACCACTACTACTACTACTACTACTACTACTACTACTACTACTACTACTACTACTACTACTACTACTACTACTAATACTACTACTACTACTACTATTACTACTACGACTACTACTACTACTACTACTACTACTACTACTACTACTACTACTACTATTACGACTACTACTACTACCACCACAACTACTACTACCACTAATACTACTATCACCACTACTACTACTACTACTACTACTACCACCACCACTACTACCAACCCCACCACTACTACTACTACCACCACCACCACTACTACTACTCTACCACCACTACAAGGTTGGCAGTTTAAATGCCACGAACGTGAATGGCAGGGGGGAGCGCCTCTCGGCTGACCTACTTTACGGCTCGAAGAACGCCATTGGTTGGAATATCTCGGTCATCAAACCGCTCTACCTCGAACCGCACCTGCTGTTAGTTTTATATCGGGAACCGCAAGAGAAATGGTTCTTTAAATGAAGGTTGAGGGATTTGCAAGAGATATTGATGATCATGATTATGGTCCTGTCATCTTGATTGTGATCTTTCTTTGACATTTTATTTACCTTGTTATAAAGAACTCAGTTATTGAGGGTGATTTTGACGATGGTGAGGGTGATGATGATGATGATGATCACAGGCTAAAGGGCTCGGTGTTTCAGATGAGTGGAGACTACCCGTGGAGTTCGTTCAAGCAGATGGATCGAGGCGTTGCTCTTGATTATAGTGTTGGTGGTGGTGGTGTTGATGATAGTAGTTTTGGGATATTACTGAATAGGGTGATGAAGAAAATTTTTATTTTAGTACTAGTATTAGTAGTAATAGTAGTAGTAATTAGTATTAGTAGTAGTAGTAGTTAGTAGTAGTAGTAGTGGTAGAAGTAGTAGTAGTTAGTAGTTTTCCAGTTGGGGATAGAAACTATGTGGATGGTGTCGTATTATATGGACAAATGGGGATGAACGAGTGTTCCGCCTTAAAATTCATTTTATTTGGTGAATACTCAAATATAATATGGCATAACACCATTCAGTTTCCTTCCCATCTAGGTGACCACATCTTAAGGTGGGTTTCATCATCTTATAAATTCACTATTACCTCATGCCTACACGCTAGTGATGTTCACTTCAACATAAGAAATAAGTATAATCCGCCAATGCTTAATTTGGGATACATTTTTATTTTTATTTTTATTGTTGTTAAAAAGTGGTAGGAAATTAGGTGCGTCTGTTGCGTCATGTGGTTTCACATTTTAAATTGGCATTTTCATTGAGCGACCTCTTAATATTATCCAATGAACCTGAGATTTTGCGAAAATGTTTTTTCCTATTTAAGTAACAATTCTAAATACTAAGGAACATTTAATTCAGGGGAAATTTAATTGCACACACGTGTAGATATACTAATAATAATACTAATAACAATGACGACGATAATAGAGATAAATGTACCAAAGGTGGGAGGGCGTTTGGCGGGAACTGTCGTGTCTGGGCGAGAAGTGTCCCTTCGACATCCGCCTCGAAGCGGGTCATAACCTCAAGTCTAGTCTCAAGGTTGCATGCATGGAGGGATGGATGAGTGGATGAGTGGAGGGATGGATGAGTGGAAGGATGGGTGGGTGGAAGGTTGGATGAATGGAGGGGTGGGTGAGTGGAGGGATGGATGAATGGAAGGATGGGTGAGTGGAAGGATGGATGAATTGAAGGACGCGTGGGTGGATGGGGGAATGAATGGATGGATGGATAAAGAAATGAATGGATCGATGAATGGGAGGGAGAGGAAGGGGTTTGGATAGAGGGGATGATTATTATCAGAATCGATGCTGTGTTAGTTACTCTTTTTACTGATACGGTGAAAATACAGCATCAAAAATAATCTCTTTATCACATCCCTCATTGATACCTAATTATCTCTACCACTTAGCACACACACACACTTACACTTACACACACACACGTACACTTACACACACACACACACACACACGCGCACACACACACACAAGTACACTTACACACACACAGCACACGTGGCTCAGGGACACCAGAGACAGCAGGGTTCTTCCCAGCTTTGGCTACATGCTCAAGCTCACTCATGTTAGTGTTCTCTCTCTTTTGAGGCTTTCATCATTTCTCTTTTTTATTCTATCTTTTATTCATCCATTTTCCTCTTTTTTAGTTTTTTTATCCACATCAAAACATCTTTTGCAGCATCCATCATCCATCCATTCACTCATTATCCATCCATTTATTCATCCATCCATTTATTGATCCATCCATTCACTCATTATCCATCCATTTATTCATCCATCCATTTATTCATCCATCCATTTATTCATCCATCCATTCACTCATTATCCATCCATTTATTCATCCACTCATTCACTCATTATCCATCCATTTACTCACTATCCTTCAATCATCCATCCATCTATTCCATCATTCATCCATCCATTTATTCATCATCTTCTGCAACATTCATCCATCCATTCACTCATTCTCCTCCATCACCAACACTGCAGGAGTTGGCTGGTTTGGGAGGAGATGCAAAGTTTCTGAAGCAAGAGGCTGAAGTGCAATGGAACAAGCGGCTGCCCTTCGACTCTGTTCGTCATATGACCTCATTCTTTCTTTTTTTCATTCATTTACTGGTGGTCATATTTGTTCATTCGTTCATTTGTTCATACATTCAATCATTTCTTCAATCACTCATTCATTCATTTCTTCATTCATCAATCTCCCAAGCACTCACCCACTGACCCACCATCCACCCTCTTCTAGACTCTACAGTTTGGTCTGGCAGGCGGTCTCTTGAGCCAACCATGGGCAGCCTCAAACAGTATCATGGACCGCTTCTTCCTGGGAGGCCCCCTAACCCTCAGGGGCTTCAACTTCAAAGGCGTTGGGCCCAGGGTTGAAGGTGTGTTTGCTTGTGTGGAGGGGAGGAGGGAGGGGGCGGGGGGGTTTAACTGTTTTTTGTGTGTTTGAGAGTGTTTGTACCCTGGTATTGTGTGTTCGAGGGTGTATCACAGCTGATAATGAGAATGATGATGATCTATAAATATAGCCTTATGTTCCAATGGAACATACAGTTTTGTCTTCACGTTAATCTAACTAGATGAGCTCAATCTCAGTTACTTTTCACGCTACTCCACCACTGATCAGAGCATCGGGCATCGTGCCTACAGGAAATCCTGTTCTAGTTGACAATTTTATCAAGCTAAACTTTAAAAAAATAATTTTAAGTAAATTATAAAACCACTTAATTTACTGAATATTGAACATTCACATCATGAATATTCAACATTTCCATCATGAATATTAAACATTCACATCATGAATATTGAACATTTCCATCATGAATATTAAACATTCACATCATGAATATTGAACATTCACATCATGAATATTAAACATTCACATCATGAATATTGAACATTCACATCATGAATATTAAACATTCACATCATAAATATTCAACATACACCTTCCAGGCTGTTCTCTGGGCGGGAATGTGTACTGGAGTTCAGGCCTGCACCTCTACACACCACTGCCCTTCAGGCCTGGCAAGGAGAGCTTCGGTCAGCACTTCAGAACGCACCTGTTCGTCAACGCGGGCAATCTAGCTGGTTTCAGTCAAGGTAAGTGTGTGTGTTTGTGTGTGTGTGTGTGTGTGTGTGTGTGTGTGTGTGTGTGTGTGTGTGTGTGTGTGTGTGTGTGTGTGTGTGTGTGTGTGTGTGTGTGTGTGTGTGTGTGTGTGTGTGTGTGTGTGTGTGTGTGTGTGTGTGTGTGTGTGAATTATATGAAAGTGCCGTTTGATACAAAATGTGCTTCCAGATTCAGCACTATAATCATCTTTTTCAAACCAATCCATAAACTTTATCTTGTACATTACTTGAATCATCATTACTACCATCACCGCCACCCTTTTCTCACCATCGTCATCAATACCTCCTTAATCATCATCATCATCATCACCACCATAGGCATCTCATGGAAAGAGAATGCAAGGCAGTTAGTGGATGGGACGAGGGTGAGTGTGGGCGCTGGCTTGGTGGTGAAGCTGGGTGGTGTGGCCAGGGTCGAACTAAACTACTGTGTGCCCATCAAGGCCCTTCCTACCGATAGGTGTGTGCTGGGAGGTGGTGGTGGTTGTGTTGGGTGTGCTGGGAGGTGGTGGTGGTTGTGTTGGTGGTGGGGCGGTGGTGGTGGTGGTTGTAGTGGTGTTGGTGGTGTTGTTTGTTATGATGGTAGGGGTAAGTTTTTTTAAATCTTCGTTGTCGTAATCATCATCATTGTTATCATTGTAATCATTTACATCATCATCGTCATCATGAGCTCCACCATGGCGAAAACCAGTTGCTCTGTAAGATTTATCTAATGAAAGAACAGAAAGGCCGATTTCGAAACTATCAATCAATCAATCAATCAATCAAATAAATTTCTATAGCGTTCTTTCCTCGAATTCAAGAGCGCTTAAACTATCGTTTTTGAATTTTTTTCGCCGTTCTTAAAATAAAATTATTATTTCGATTTACCTTCGGATTGAAGAGGGTAGCACTGTAGGCAACTTCACACCTCCAGCCAGTGCTGTAGTGGAGAGCGCGCTGCTTGTTAACCCGCCCGACGAGTTCACAAGGAGGGTGCTTTATAGACTATAACATGTGTACTATAAATGATAGTACACTTGTTCTAGTAGCCCTGACATAATCTTCTATATAGAAGGATTGCTGTATAATACAGTCTGTATCTGAAGAATACGATTATCATATTTTGATTCTTGTATTGCCTATATCATCTTTTCACTCTCCATCCCTCATCACCAATTCACTTTTCCACCAAACCACCCAGCATCAGCCCGGGTCTACAAATTGGTGTAGGTGTGAACTTCCTTTGATGGAAAAGTTTTTCATCAAACATGCCTCTTCCCTCCCTTCAACCATCCACTTGTATATATAGACGAATCATGCTGCGGTTGCTATGGTGGAAGTTTGTTTAAATTGGATATGGTGTTGAATGGTGGGTTTAATGTGGCTTAGAGCTTAGTTGTGGATGAATGAAAATTTTGTGCTTCTAGTGGTGATTGGATGATTAGATTGGTGAATATATTAAAGATGTATTACAAATAGGAATCATTATTACTTATAATAGTTCTATTAATAAAGCTGTTTTTGAATAAAAATGGAAAAACTTAATTTTTTTCACCTCAATAACAAAAATGAAGGAATAAAATGAATTTCAAAATCATTTATTAGGTTTATATAAACTACTCTTCGAAAGTAACGACAACAAATAAAACGTACAGAAAAATAGTAGTGGAAAGATATATAGTTTTAATTATAAACTATAAAGATAAAAAAATAGTTTTGCACATTTAAATATCTTTTTTGCTCCCGTCTCCCTGGTCATTGTTCTCGAACAATCCACTCAGGCAACTCAAGTCTCCCCTCATCAGCTCCTCAATCTCCTCCTCCCTCAGCGTTTCATAGGGCGGCTTAGCGATGTTGTAGCGTTGCCCTCGCTTGATCTTCACGGCCAAACTGTAGAAGACGAAACCAAACAGTGAGCTTCCCAGTATGATGCCTATACTGATAATGGAGTAGTACTCTTCCACATAGTCTGGCAGTGGAAAGTAGAAAATGGACAGAGATGTTATCAGTCCTATGAAGCAACTGACCAGCAGTGAAACATACAGAAACTTCTGCTCTTTAAAGTTTCTTTCTTTTATTTTTTTCTCGGTTTCCTTTTTTAAAAGCATCAATTCTTTTCGAAAATTCTGTTTGCACGTTCTTAGGCCTGCCGCTAGAATATTCAGACTTTCTTCGTACAACTCAGCGCTGTTGTAAATCTCGCTTATCAACTTGAAGCCAATGGCTGAACGGCATTTGAGCTCTGTTATAAGCTTGTATGCATCCTCCAGGGCGTAGTAATAGTGTTTCAGTTTTAGGAAAACGTACGCCCTGTTTATGTAGTTTATTGGATCGTTTGGAGATTCTTTAATCTTTTGGGAATATTCTTGTAGTTTGTCGATTTCAATTTCACTTTCGTCTTTTTGATAAAAGTCTTTCATATTTGTCAACATCAAATTCAAATTGCCGCTTGGTGACTTACAGACGTCATCAAAGATAAAATAAACTTTAAAAAGTTATTTTTACGAAAAATTGTTTATAAATTAAATATATATGAAAATAAAATTCAAATATTGAATAGAAAATAATTCATATTTCAGAAGATGGTCACATGCCTAAATTGATAAAGTTAAAAGAACAGTTTACTTTTAAATGTCTTTTTTAATTCATTTTTGTGTTGAAAATTGGCATTTGGTTAGCAAATACGCCACTTAAAATACTATATTTTTGGCCTTTCTACAAAATACTTTTAGCGCAAACATCTGGTTTTCCTACTATGCAATTTATTTATTTTTTTTCATGATGGAGAAAAAATGGAAAAATTCATACACTGATGTTTAGGCCTTAAACTTAAAGGTGTCAATTAAGAGTTAATTACGCATTCAAACTGACTTAAAATGGAATCAGAGGATTTAGAGTTCCTCAAAGAGCTAGAAAGGGCAAAGGCTCTTAGCATGATCACTGCCCGCGAAGAGGAAGATCAGAGAAAAGTCGCCTGTCCGAACAATGTGCCGGCTCTCAAACCACCTCCACGCACCTATAAACAGCAGTTCAATTCCGAATGCAATGACAACTCAGGCGTTGCCAGACCTAAGGTAAAGGATAGTAAATATTTCTTGAATGGTCTGATTGAAAAATTATTAAAGAATTGTTCAATTAAACTTTTTTCAATTAACACAAATTATATAAAAATACAACTATATTTAGTATACTTTTTCAAAACGACAGAACAAAAGCATCAAGAATCTGACGGTGGAAGTGACAACGCGGAGTGTATCTGTGCCTTTGGTGGGCAGTGACACAACCTCTTTTGGCAATGAACTCATCCAGTTGTCTCCAGCCTCCAACAAAACCAAACCCAGCTACATGGAGTTCGATCTGAGACAACTAGATCCACTTTATCAAGGTATAAAGAAATTATTCTGATTTTTTATAGAAAAAGTAAATATATTTTTAATCTCTCACAAATTGAATTTTAAATACCAGATGACAGCGGCAAAGGAAGAAAGGTGCAAAAGAGCTGCACAATGGAAGCGGGTGTGAAGGGCACACCTTTTGACAACCACTCCAACCCCCACCAATCCATCTCTGCCAGCCCAATAACATCTTTTTGCCCATTCTCATCCAACCTCTCCCCATCCTCACCCACCAACCTCCCCCCTCCACTTCCCCTCAAAGCCCCCCAAGCCATCCCCAAACCATCTTGGTCAGCCTTCTCGCACCCCCACCAATTCAAACCGCCCACCATTCCATCCTCCCCATCTGCCAACTCGGGTTTCTACCCCCCTGGCAATCATGCACCCACCATGGGCCACCACCCGCATCTACAGTACCCCCCTTTCTACAAAGCTGCCACATTCAGTCGAAATTCATTTCCTTCCATCCACCAAAACTCAAGGTTTATTTGAAAAGTTATGCCACCATTATATTATTTTCCATATTTTCCAGTTTATTAAATGTTTATGAACTTTTATGGAAATAAACTTTCAGTTTTCTTTAAATCATTTCACTCTCAGAATACATAAAAAAGGCTTTTTTTCGAAAACATAATTGTTGTTGTACATAAATATACACATTAATTATTTACTAATAACAATAAATAGGTTATTTTTTCTTTTATCGTATTATTATTCATTTCTGCTCCACAGCAACCTTCACATGGTGGCATCTAGTCCAATCTTGGAGCAGACGTTCAGACCCATCAGCACCAACGACCGCTCCACTAACCACACGCCACAACCACCACTGCCACAACCACCATTGCCACAACTACCCCAACTACAAACTTCACAACTACCAGAAACAACAAGTGGCATGGTGGAGGGTGATGATGATGATGTTGATAACCAAGGTAACTTGATGCGCTTTCCAGAGGGGCCATCATCATCATCATCAGCAGCAGCAAACAGGGGAGCTTCCATCTACATGAGTTTGGCGGACTTTGATCCTCTTTTCCAGATGAAGAACCAGCAGCCGACAAGCGCCCAGTCTCCCGCGCCTCTGTGCCCGCGTAGACGTTCGAAAACGCTGCCTCTATTCAAAAAAGCGCCTCTACCGCCACCACCGCTACCGCCACAACAGCCACTGTCATCATCATCATCATCTTCTTTATCCACTCCTCAGCAACCCTCACTTCCGTTCGTCTCAGTTATCCCCGAGAGTTGGAATGACAGCTCCCCGGAAAACGTACGGGATTTTTAATTATGATTTTTAATCATTTCATCAACTCCTCACTGTTTATATTCGTTCACTTTTCATTGTTTTTATGCATTAAAAAGATCATTTTTCAATCAACCCACCGCAAAAGCCCCCTCAGCGGTACTTTAGAAGGCATTTCTCGGTAGGAAGTGTTTAGAAATGCGCAGAGAGTTTACTTAATCGACGGCTGCAGTGCCAGCAGATCGCGATGGTTTAATGGCCTTTGCACCATGCTCGTAAAAATCTATATTAATGACTCAACAATTAAAAATTTAGCTGTGTTATTTTAGTAATCATAAACCTTTCATCCTTTACTTCTTCATTTCATAAATACTTCATAATATCTTCTACCCCCCCCCCCCCCCCCTTACCCATCTAACACATTCTACTCTTCTATCCAACTTACCCTACTCCACTTTTCTATCCCATGTTCTCATATCCCATTTTTTCTTCTCCATATTTTCCTACCCTACTTTCCCTTACCCCATCTCATCCACCCCACCTTCCCTGACTCCACCCAACGCAACCCACACCAGGGCGAAAGCAACTTTGAATGGGAAGACCCTGACGATCCGTTCTCGCTATGTCATCTCATGATGAAGTCACAACAACAAAAACTGCAACAACAACAACAACAAAACCAACAACAACAGCAACACCAACAACAACAACAACAGCAACAGCAACAACAGCCTACCGATACATCTAGCGTGGAGAGGTTCAATGGAGTAACCATGAGATCGAAAGAACGTCACGATGATGTGGTGGCATTTGTTGCTTTTCTTCTTAATGACATTTCCTATTAATCAATATCACTGACAAAACTACCACTACAACCACCATCACTACAACCACCATCACTACAACCACCATCACTACAACCACCATCACTACAACCACCATCACTACAACCACCATCACTACAACCACCATCACTACAACCACCATCACTACAACCACCATCACTACAACCATCATCACTACAACCATCATCACTACAACCACCATCACTACAACCACCATCACTACAACCACCATCACTACAACCACCATCACTACAACCACCATCACTACAACCACCATCACTACAACCACCATCACTACAACCACCATCACTACAACCACCATCACTACAACCACCATCACTACAACCACCATCACTACAACCACCATCACTACAACCACCATCACTACAACCACCATCACTACAACCACCATCACTACAACCACCATCACTACAACCACCATCACTACAACCACCATCACTACAACCACCATCACTACAACCACCATCACTACAACCACCATCACTACAACCACCATCACTACAACCACCATCACAACAACCACCATCACTACAACCACCATCACTACAACCACCATCACTACAACCACCATCACTACAACCACCATCACTACAACCACCATCACTACAACCACCATCACTACAACCACCATCACTACAACCACCATCACTACAACCACCATCACTACAACCACCATCCCTACAACCAACATCACTACAACCACCATCACTACAACCACCACTCAACTACAACAACCACTACCCCTCAAACCACCATAACAACCGCCACAACCACCACTGAACTACAACCACTCAAACCACCACCATCACAACCATTAATACTAAAATGCCAACTACAACAACCAGCAAAAAAACAAAAACCACAACTACAATAGCCAAAACTACTACAACCATCACCACAACTGCAACCTTTACAACTACAACAACCACCACCAAAACTACATAAACAATTAAAATTTAAACTACTTTTACAAACACTACAGCCAAAACCACAACTACAATCAAAACCACCCCGACAGCCATTAAAACTACAAAAACCAAAACGACCACAACTACAACAACCACAACAACCACCACTATAACAACCACTACTAAAACGACCACAACTAAAACAAATACAACAACCACCACTACAACCACAACTAAAACAAATACAACAACCACCACTACAACCACAACTAAAACAAATACAACAACCACTACCACAACAACCACTACCACAACAACCACTACCACAACAACCACTACCACAACAACCACTACCACAACCACCACTACCACAACAACCACTACCACAACAACCACTACCACAACAACCACCACTACCACAACAACCACTACCACCACAACAACCACCACTACAACAACCACCATAACACCACTACAACAACAACCACTACCACAACAACCACTACTACCACAACAACCACTACCACAACAACCACCACTACAACAACAACCACTACAACCACTACCTCCACCACTACGACAGCCTCCCTGCAACGAGTACCTGCAGGAGATGCCAGAGACGGCAGACGAGGAGATCCAGGCCTTCCTGCAAATGGTTGCAAGGTGGCCATCTTGTATCATTCATGAAACTCCCCCGTTACAACTAATTAGCATATTGCCAAGGCGGTTGCTGCTACTCTCCTAACGGTTGTTCAATCACAGTTGTTGGTGCTTTATTTTTGTTGTGTTATTTGTTTTTCATTTTTTTACTGTTGTTGCTTTTGATGTGGTCTTGTTTTATCTCCTATTTTTTATATGTTATTCTTCTTGTTCTAATTGTTGTTGGTGCGTAGTTAATTGCCTAAAGGCTCAGGTAGATGCGCTGTTTTCAGGATTAATGGAGAGTTTTCACCGCTAGACTTAATGAGGCTTCGTCCGTTGATTGGTGCCTAAAGCAGGCGTTTGTATTCAACTTAATTGGGCTACTTACCACTAATTGCTTTGGATCTTTCTGTTCAACGTCTCAAGTACTTAATGGGGATAATTACTTTGCAAACCTAATTATAAATAGATTTACAAAAATATGTATACTCTTTGTTGGCGTTTTTATTTACTTTTGCGCTGACATGTTGAAGCGTACAGGAAAGCTGCTATCCACTCCCAACTAAAGCACATCCCACCCACATCCCACCCACACCACACGCAATCAACCACAACCAATCAATCCCTCACCAAACCAACAAACTCCCCACAACAACCCTCCACCCCGTCACCAACCAACCCCCCCTCACCAACCAACCCCCCTCCCCCCTCACCACCACACCAGAATCAAGCTTCTACACCCGCTCGACGACGTACACTCTAACGCAGGGGTGATCGTCAGTCCGCAGAGTGTACACAAGTTGTACATCAACATGACGGTCAAGTTGATCGTCACTGGCAGTGGTGGCAGTGGTGGAGACGATGACTCAGAGGCGGTCACTTTCGTATGCGATGGTTGTTGATTTCTTTTGATTTTTTATTTTTTTGCGATTTATTTTTATTTTTATTTATCGCTGTATTTTTTAGATCCACTTTTTATTTTTTAGATCCACTTTTTATTTTTTAGATTAATCATGTTTTTGAAATTTGTATCAATTTTCGCAATTCTTTATTTATTTTTCCCTTAAATAATGAATTTAATTATTTATTTATTTATTTATTTTATAATTAATATATTACTCCTCATCTTTTCCACCACCTCCAACACCCACCCAACCCCTCCCTTGCATCTCGTCCCAGTGAACAGCACAGTGCAGCATGTGGTGAGCCAGGTGCTGTCGCTGCAGGGACAGGCCATCCTGCCCGACGACCACCTCCTCAAGGTCTTCGGTCTCTCCGAGTACCTCGTCAAGTTAGTGTGGTGTGGTGTGGTGTGGTGTGGTGTGGTGTGGGGGGGAGGGAGTTGTGGTGGGCTTGTTGTGGGGAGTTGTGGTGAGCGTGTTGTGTATTTGGTGGATGGGTGTTTGGTGGGGTAGGGAAGGGGTCTGTGTGGTCTGGTAGGGTGGCGAAAAGGGAGTGTTGTGTGTGGTGTGCTTTCGTGGTGTGTGTTGTAGTGAGGTGTGGTGTGATAGGCCTTTGTGGTAAATAAATAAAGCACACCAACAACGACAACAATAACGCATACAACTCCAACAACGACAACGACAACTACCACTACAACTACACAGTGACTCCATACTGGGGGACTATGCGTACGTGCAACAGTGCATCAAGCTGGGCAAGGACATCAGGTTGTTGATACAACACATCGATGTCGTGCCCAGGCCCTTCCTCAGAACTGTTGGTGTAGTTTTTGTTGTTGTGGTTGTTGCTGCTGGTAGTGTTGTTGTAGTTATCAATAGTTTTGTTGTTGTTGGTGTTGTGGTTAGAAATAGTTTTTTTGTTAGTGGTGTTGTTATGGTTACCAATAGTGTTTTTGTTGTTATGGTTAACAATAGTGTTTTTGTTGTTATGGTTACCAATAGTGTTTTGTTGTTATGGTTACCAATAGTGTTTTTGCTGTTATGGTTACCAATAGATTTTTGTTGTTGTGGTTACCAACAGTGTTGTTGTTGTTGTGGTTCGTTTTGATGTGTCATCATTACTTTTTATTATTTTTTATTTTAACGTTCATCAAGAACCGACAACAAATTCAAGCATCAATCCGCAACAACGTCTTCCAACAACAACAACAAGAAATGTACACAACGACAACAGGTTGCAGACATTGAACACCCTGTGTACGTTCCGAAGGCGTTGTGCACAGACGAAAACACCTCCAAGTTGAACATGTGGGTGCGCTGAAGTGGCTGTGATACTACTACCACCACCACTACTACTACTACTACCACTACGACGACGACTACTACTACTACTACTACTACTACTACTACTACTACTACTACTACTACTACTACTACTACTACTACCACTAATACTACTACTTCCACCACTACTACTACTACTACTACGACTACTACTACGACTACTACTACGACTACTACTACTACTACTACTACTACTACTACTACTACTACTACTACTACTACTACTACTACTACTACTACTACTACCACCAGGAGCAAGCTGAATATCCTCTTGAAGACCTACTATGGAGAGGTGGAGAAGCTCAAGACGGCAGCTTCTCAGGTGCAACCAAAATAGATTAGTTTTTAAAATTTAATGTTCAATAACTAATCAATTAAATTCCTTAATTCATTAATATAAATCAATATATTCCCAATAAAATGTTTCAACAACCAATTAAAGAATTCTAAAAAATAATACCAAACCCCCATCGACCAATCATAAGCTACTAAAAACGCCAACCAATCACAGTCGAAGAGCAAGGTCACGTGTCATGGTATCGTCCAATCAGTGAAGGCGATCAGCGTGTTGCTAAGCAACATCAAGACCGTTGACGTCACGAAGGCCCTTGATAGGCTCAAGTCGCTCCTCGAAACAGATGTAGTTGCTTTGCTTACCTCATCATCATCATCATCATCAATCAATCAATCACTAATGATTTGTATAGCGCCCTTTACTAAGTGAACAAAGGCGCTCTTCAAATAAATTTGTTAAATAAAACGGTTTTTAGACCATTACCAATATATGTATATATATAAATTAAAATATATATATAAACACACAATCAACCTCAATAATCCAACCTCACCCACCCCACCGTGACAATCACCGCCAAAAAATCACTATCACCATAAATAAAAAATTCTTTCATCACCACAATACCAACACTCATACCACAGCACAATCATCACCACATCATCCTCAAAACACAATCATCATTCTTCTCAATTTTCTGTCTTGCCACTGGTGCCGAGGCTGCGAAAGAGGGTGAAGGAGAAGTCTTTGCCAACGCTGGTACTGCTGCTGCTATGGAAAGCTTTCTTCTTTATCCTTTCTCCTTGAGCGCTTTGATTCCCTGCGGCCATCTTGGTCTGCTGCGGCCATTCTCGACAGATTCAACCAACATTTGCACTAAAAACATTCTAATTAATTTAATTTAATTTTTATTTAGACTTTAGATTCTAAAGTTTTAATATATTATACCCAAAACCGTTTATTCCACAAATTTATTTGAGCGGCTGCCAAAATGGCAGCCGCTAACCAAAGATCATCATCATCATCATTCGTGTCTTTTATATTGAACATAATTTCGTAATAATTTGCTCATTTTGAAATCTATTTAATTTCATACATATTCAATTTAAAAACTATTTTTTCAGAGAAAAATATATTATTAAAACGTAAAATATCAAAATTAACATAAACATATTTTATATATTTATCCATACATCATTTTAAATCTTCATCTATCTATCAATCTTCATCTATCTATCAATCTTCATCTATCAATCAATCTTCATCTATCAATCAATCTTCATCTATCAATCAATCTTCATCTATCAATCAATCTTCATCTATCAATCAATCTTCATCTATCAATCAATCTTCATCTATCAATCAATCTTCATCTATCTATCAATCTTCATCTATCAATCAATCTTCATCTATCAATCAATCTTCATCTATCTATCAATCTTCATCTATCAATCAATCTTCATCTATCTATCAATCTTCATCTATCTATCAATCTTCATCTATCAATCAATCTTCATCTATCAATCAATCTTCATCTATCAATCAATCTTCATCTATCAATCAATCTTCATCTATCAATCAATCTTCATCTATCAATCAATCTTCATCTATCTATCAATCTTCATCTATCAATCAATCTTCATCTATCAATCAATCTTCATCTATCTATCAATCTTCATCTATCTATCAATCTTCATCTATCTATCAATCTTCATCTATCTATCAATCTTCATCTATCAATCAATCTTCATCTATCAATCAATCTTCATCTATCAATCAATCTTCATCTATCAATCAATCTTCATCTATCAATCAATCTTCATCTATCAATCAATCTTCATCTATCTATCAATCTTCATCTATCAATCAATCTTCATCTATCAATCAATCTTCATCTATCAATCAATCTTCATCTATCAATCAATCTTCATCTATCAATCAATCTTCATCTATCTATCAATCTTCATCTATCAATCAATCTTCATCTATCAATCAATCTTCATCTATCAATCAATCTTCATCTATCAATCAATCTTCATCTATCTATCAATCTTCATCTATCAATCAATCTTCATCTATCTATCAATCTTCATCTATCAATCAATCTTCATCTATCTATCAATCTTCATCTATCAATCAATCTTCATCTATCAATCAATCTTCATCTATCAATCAATCTTCATCTATCAATCAATCTTCATCTATCAATCAATCTTCATCTATCAATCAATCTTCATCTATCAATCAATCTTCATCTATCTATCAATCTTCATCTATCAATCAATCTTCATCTATCTATCAATCTTCATCTATCAATCAATCTTCATCTATCAATCAATCTTCATCTATCAATCAATCTTCATCTATCAATCAATCTTCATCTATCAATCAATCTTCATCTATCAATCAATCTTCATCTATCAATCAATCTTCATCTATCAATCAATCTTCATCTATCAATCAATCTTCATCTATCTATCAATCTTCATCTATCAATCAATCTTCATCTATTTATCAATCTTCATCTATCAATCAATCTTCATCTATCAATCAATCTTCATCTATCAATCAATCTTCATCAATCAATCAATCTTCATCTATCTATCAATCTTCATCTATCTATCAATCTTCATCTATCTATCAATCTTCATCTATCTATCAATCTTCATCTATCTATCAATCTTCATCTATCAATCAATCTTCATCTATCAATCAATCTTCATCTATCAATCAATCTTCATCTATCAATCAATCTTCATCTATCTATCAATCTTCATCTATCAATCAATCTTCATCTATCAATCAATCTTCATCTATCTATCAATCTTCATCTATCAATCAATCTTCATCTATCAATCAATCTTCATCTATCTATCAATCTTCATCTATCAATCAATCTTCATCTATCAATCAATCTTCATCTATCAATCAATCTTCATCTATCAATCAATCTTCATCTATCAATCAATCTTCATCTATCTATCAATCTTCATCTATCAATCAATCTTCATCTATCTATCAATCTTCATCTATCAATCAATCTTCATCTATCAATCAATCTTCATCTATCAATCAATCTTCATCTATCAATCAATCTTCATCTATCAATCAATCTTCATCTATCTATCAATCTTCATCTATCAATCAATCTTCATCTATCTATCAATCTTCATCTATCAATCAATCTTCATCTATCTATCAATCTTCATCTATCTATCAATCTTCATCTATCAATCAATCTTCATCTATCAATCAATCTTCATCTATCTATCAATCTTCATCTATCAATCAATCTTCATCTATCTATCAATCTTCATCTATCAATCAATCTTCATCTATCAATCAATCTTCATCTATCTATCAATCTTCATCTATCAATCAATCTTCATCTATCAATCAATCTTCATCTATCAATCAATCTTCATCTATCTATCAATCTTCATCTATCAATCAATCTTCATCTATCAATCAATCTTCATCTATCTATCAATCTTCATCTATCAATCAATCTTCATCTATCAATCAATCTTCATCTATCAATCAATCTTCATCTATCTATCAATCTTCATCTATCAATCAATCTTCATCTATCTATCAATCTTCATCTATCAATCAATCTTCATCTATCTATCAATCTTCATCTATCAATCAATCTTCATCTATCAATCAATCTTCATCTATCAATCAATCTTCATCTATCTATCAATCTTCATCTATCTATCAATCTTCATCTATCAATCAATCTTCATCTATCAATCAATCTTCATCTATCTATCAATCTTCATCTATCAATCAATCTTCATCTATCAATCAATCTTCATCTATCAATCAATCTTCATCTATCTATCAATCTTCATCTATCTATCAATCTTCATCTATCAATCAATCTTCATCTATCAATCAATCTTCATCTATCTATCAATCTTCATCTATCAATCAATCTTCATCTATCAATCAATCTTCATCTATCAATCAATCTTCATCTATCTATCAATCTTCATCTATCAATCAATCTTCATCTATCAATCAATCTTCATCTATCTATCAATCTTCATCTATCAATCAATCTTCATCTATCAATCAATCTTCATCTATCAATCAATCTTCATCTATCAATCAATCTTCATCTATCTATCAATCTTCATCTATCAATCAATCTTCATCTATCTATCAATCTTCATCTATCAATCAATCTTCATCTATCAATCAATCTTCATCTATCTATCAATCTTCATCTATCAATCAATCTTCATCTATCAATCAATCTTCATCTATCTATCAATCTTCATCTATCAATCAATCTTCATCTATCAATCAATCTTCATCTATCAATCAATCTTCATCTATCAATCAATCTTCATCTATCTATCAATCTTCATCTATCTATCAATCTTCATCTATCAATCAATCTTCATCTATCTATCAATCTTCATCTATCTATCAATCTTCATCTATCAATCAATCTTCATCTATCAATCAATCTTCATCTATCAATCAATCTTCATCTATCTATCAATCTTCATCTATCAATCAATCTTCATCTATCAATCAATCTTCATCTATCAATCAATCTTCATCTATCTATCAATCTTCATCTATCAATCAATCTTCATCTATCTATCAATCTTCATCTATCAATCAATCTTCATCTATCAATCAATCTTCATCTATCTATCAATCTTCATCTATCAATCAATCTTCATCTATCTATCAATCTTCATCTATCAATCAATCTTCATCTATCAATCAATCTTCATCTATCAATCAATCTTCATCTATCAATCAATCTTCATCTATCTATCAATCTTCATCTATCAATCAATCTTCATCTATCTATCAATCTTCATCTATCAATCAATCTTCATCTATCAATCAATCTTCATCTATCAATCAATCTTCATCTATCAATCAATCTTCATCTATCTATCAATCTTCATCTATCAATCAATCTTCATCTATCAATCAATCTTCATCTATCAATCAATCTTCATCTATCAATCAATCTTCATCTATCAATCAATCTTCATCTATCTATCAATCTTCATCTATCAATCAATCTTCATCTATCAATCAATCTTCATCTATCAATCAATCTTCATCTATCAATCAATCTTCATCTATCAATCAATCTTCATCTATCAATCAATCTTCATCTATCAATCAATCTTCATCTATCAATCAATCTTCATCTATCTATCAATCTTCATCTATCTATCAATCTTCATCTATCAATCAATCTTCATCTATCAATCAATCTTCATCTATCAATCAATCTTCATCTATCTATCAATCTTCATCTATCAATCAATCTTCATCTATCAATCAATCTTCATCTATCAATCAATCTTCATCTATCTATCAATCTTCATCTATCTATCAATCTTCATCTATCTATCAATCTTCATCTATCTATCAATCTTCATCTATCAATCAATCTTCATCTATCAATCAATCTTCATCTATCAATCAATCTTCATCTATCAATCAATCTTCATCTATCAATCAATCTTCATCTATCAATCAATCTTCATCTATCAATCAATCTTCATCTATCTATCAATCTTCATCTATCTATCAATCTTCATCTATCTATCAATCTTCATCTATCAATCAATCTTCATCTATCTATCAATCTTCATCTATCTATCAATCTTCATCTATCTATCAATCTTCATCTATCTATCAATCTTCATCTATCTATCAATCTTCATCTATCAATCAATCTTCATCTATCTATCAATCTTCATCTATCAATCAATCTTCATCTATCTATCAATCTTCATCTATCTATCAATCTTCATCTATCTATCAATCTTCATCTATCAATCAATCTTCATCTATCTATCAATCTTCATCTATCTATCAATCTTCATCTATCTATCAATCTTCATCTATCAATCAATCTTCATCTATCTATCAATCTTCATCTATCAATCAATCTTCATCTATCAATCAATCTTCATCTATCAATCAATCTTCATCTATCTATCAATCTTCATCTATCTATCAATCTTCATCTATCAATCAATCTTCATCTATCTATCAATCTTCATCTATCTATCAATCTTCATCTATCTATCAATCTTCATCTATCAATCAATCTTCATCTATCTATCAATCTTCATCTATCAATCAATCTTCATCTATCTATCAATCTTCATCTATCAATCAATCTTCATCTATCAATCAATCTTCATCTATCAATCAATCTTCATCTATCTATCAATCTTCATCTATCTATCAATCTTCATCTATCAATCAATCTTCATCTATCAATCAATCTTCATCTATCAATCAATCTTCATCTATCAATCAATCTTCATCTATCAATCAATCTTCATCTATCTATCAATCTTCATCTATCTATCAATCTTCATCTATCAATCAATCTTCATCTATCAATCAATCTTCATCTATCTATCAATCTTCATCTATCAATCAATCTTCATCTATCAATCAATCTTCATCTATCAATCAATCTTCATCTATCAATCAATCTTCATCTATCAATCAATCTTCATCTATCAATCAATCTTCATCTATCTATCAATCTTCATCTATCAATCAATCTTCATCTATCAATCAATCTTCATCTATCAATCAATCTTCATCTATCTATCAATCTTCATCTATCTATCAATCTTCATCTATCAATCAATCTTCATCTATCTATCAATCTTCATCTATCAATCAATCTTCATCTATCTATCAATCTTCATCTATCAATCAATCTTCATCTATCAATCAATCTTCATCTATCAATCAATCTTCATCTATCAATCAATCTTCATCTATCAATCAATCTTCATCTATCTATCAATCTTCATCTATCAATCAATCTTCATCTATCAATCAATCTTCATCTATCAATCAATCTTCATCTATCAATCAATCTTCATCTATCAATCAATCTTCATCTATCAATCAATCTTCATCTATCTATCAATCTTCATCTATCAATCAATCTTCATCTATCAATCAATCTTCATCTATCAATCAATCTTCATCTATCTATCAATCTTCATCTATCTATCAATCTTCATCTATCAATCAATCTTCATCTATCTATCAATCTTCATCTATCAATCAATCTTCATCTATCTATCAATCTTCATCTATCAATCAATCTTCATCTATCTATCAATCTTCATCTATCAATCAATCTTCATCTATCAATCAATCTTCATCTATCAATCAATCTTCATCTATCTATCAATCTTCATCTATCTATCAATCTTCATCTATCAATCAATCTTCATCTATCAATCAATCTTCATCTATCTATCAATCTTCATCTATCTATCAATCTTCATCTATCAATCAATCTTCATCTATCAATCAATCTTCATCTATCAATCAATCTTCATCTATCAATCAATCTTCATCTATCAATCAATCTTCATCTATCAATCAATCTTCATCTATCAATCAATCTTCATCTATCTATCAATCTTCATCTATCAATCAATCTTCATCTATCAATCAATCTTCATCTATCAATCAATCTTCATCTATCTATCAATCTTCATCTATCAATCAATCTTCATCTATCAATCAATCTTCATCTATCAATCAATCTTCATCTATCTATCAATCTTCATCTATCAATCAATCTTCATCTATCAATCAATCTTCATCTATCAATCAATCTTCATCTATCTATCAATCTTCATCTATCTATCAATCTTCATCTATCTATCAATCTTCATCTATCAATCAATCTTCATCTATCAATCAATCTTCATCTATCAATCAATCTTCATCTATCAATCAATCTTCATCTATCAATCAATCTTCATCTATCAATCAATCTTCATCTATCTATCAATCTTCATCTATCAATCAATCTTCATCTATCTATCAATCTTCATCTATCAATCAATCTTCATCTATCTATCAATCTTCATCTATCTATCAATCTTCATCTATCTATCAATCTTCATCTATCAATCAATCTTCATCTATCTATCAATCTTCATCTATCAATCAATCTTCATCTATCTATCAATCTTCATCTATCTATCAATCTTCATCTATCTATCAATCTTCATCTATCAATCAATCTTCATCTATCTATCAATCTTCATCTATCAATCAATCTTCATCTATCTATCAATCTTCATCTATCTATCAATCTTCATCTATCTATCAATCTTCATCTATCAATCAATCTTCATCTATCAATCAATCTTCATCTATCAATCAATCTTCATCTATCAATCAATCTTCATCTATCAATCAATCTTCATCTATCAATCAATCTTCATCTATCTATCAATCTTCATCTATCAATCAATCTTCATCTATCAATCAATCTTCATCTATCAATCAATCTTCATCTATCAATCAATCTTCATCTATCAATCAATCTTCATCTATCAATCAATCTTCATCTATCTATCAATCTTCATCTATCAATCAATCTTCATCTATCAATCAATCTTCATCTATCAATCAATCTTCATCTATCTATCAATCTTCATCTATCTATCAATCTTCATCTATCTATCAATCTTCATCTATCAATCAATCTTCATCTATCTATCAATCTTCATCTATCAATCAATCTTCATCTATCTATCAATCTTCATCTATCAATCAATCTTCATCTATCAATCAATCTTCATCTATCAATCAATCTTCATCTATCAATCAATCTTCATCTATCAATCAATCTTCATCTATCTATCAATCTTCATCTATCAATCAATCTTCATCTATCAATCAATCTTCATCTATCAATCAATCTTCATCTATCTATCAATCTTCATCTATCTATCAATCTTCATCTATCAATCAATCTTCATCTATCAATCAATCTTCATCTATCAATCAATCTTCATCTATCAATCAATCTTCATCTATCAATCAATCTTCATCTATCTATCAATCTTCATCTATCAATCAATCTTCATCTATCAATCAATCTTCATCTATCAATCAATCTTCATCTATCAATCAATCTTCATCTATCAATCAATCTTCATCTATCAATCAATCTTCATCTATCAATCAATCTTCATCTATCTATCAATCTTCATCTATCTATCAATCTTCATCTATCTATCAATCTTCATCTATCAATCAATCTTCATCTATCAATCAATCTTCATCTATCTATCAATCTTCATCTATCTATCAATCTTCATCTATCTATCAATCTTCATCTATCTATCAATCTTCATCTATCAATCAATCTTCATCTATCAATCAATCTTCATCTATCTATCAATCTTCATCTATCTATCAATCTTCATCTATCTATCAATCTTCATCTATCAATCAATCTTCATCTATCAATCAATCTTCATCTATCAATCAATCTTCATCTATCTATCAATCTTCATCTATCTATCAATCTTCATCTATCAATCAATCTTCATCTATCAATCAATCTTCATCTATCAATCAATCTTCATCTATCTATCAATCTTCATCTATCAATCAATCTTCATCTATCAATCAATCTTCATCTATCAATCAATCTTCATCTATCAATCAATCTTCATCTATCTATCAATCTTCATCTATCTATCAATCTTCATCTATCAATCAATCTTCATCTATCTATCAATCTTCATCTATCAATCAATCTTCATCTATCAATCAATCTTCATCTATCTATCAATCTTCATCTATCTATCAATCTTCATCTATCAATCAATCTTCATCTATCTATCAATCTTCATCTATCAATCAATCTTCATCTATCAATCAATCTTCATCTATCTATCAATCTTCATCTATCTATCAATCTTCATCTATCAATCAATCTTCATCTATCAATCAATCTTCATCTATCAATCAGTCTTCATCTATCTATCAATCTTCATCTATCTATCAATCTTCATCTATCAATCAATCTTCATCTATCAATCAATCTTCATCTATCAATCAATCTTCATCTATCAATCAATCTTCATCTATCAATCAATCTTCATCTATCTATCAATCTTCATCTATCAATCAATCTTCATCTATCAATCAATCTTCATCTATCAATCAATCTTCATCTATCAATCAATCTTCATCTATCAATCAATCTTCATCTATCAATCAATCTTCATCTATCAATCAATCTTCATCTATCTATCAATCTTCATCTATCTATCAATCTTCATCTATCTATCAATCTTCATCTATCAATCAATCTTCATCTATCAATCAATCTTCATCTATCAATCAATCTTCATCTATCTATCAATCTTCATCTATCAATCAATCTTCATCTATCAATCAATCTTCATCTATCAATCAATCTTCATCTATCAATCAATCTTCATCTATCTATCAATCTTCATCTATCTATCAATCTTCATCTATCTATCAATCTTCATCTATCAATCAATCTTCATCTATCAATCAATCTTCATCTATCTATCAATCTTCATCTATCTATCAATCTTCATCTATCAATCAATCTTCATCTATCTATCAATCTTCATCTATCAATCAATCTTCATCTATCAATCAATCTTCATCTATCAATCAATCTTCATCTATCAATCAATCTTCATCTATCAATCAATCTTCATCTATCTATCAATCTTCATCTATCAATCAATCTTCATCTATCAATCAATCTTCATCTATCAATCAATCTTCATCTATCAATCAATCTTCATCTATCAATCAATCTTCATCTATCAATCAATCTTCATCTATCTATCAATCTTCATCTATCAATCAATCTTCATCTATCAATCAATCTTCATCTATCAATCAATCTTCATCTATCTATCAATCTTCATCTATCTATCAATCTTCATCTATCAATCAATCTTCATCTATCTATCAATCTTCATCTATCAATCAATCTTCATCTATCTATCAATCTTCATCTATCAATCAATCTTCATCTATCAATCAATCTTCATCTATCAATCAATCTTCATCTATCAATCAATCTTCATCTATCAATCAATCTTCATCTATCTATCAATCTTCATCTATCAATCAATCTTCATCTATCAATCAATCTTCATCTATCAATCAATCTTCATCTATCTATCAATCTTCATCTATCTATCAATCTTCATCTATCTATCAATCTTCATCTATCAATCAATCTTCATCTATCAATCAATCTTCATCTATCAATCAATCTTCATCTATCAATCAATCTTCATCTATCAATCAATCTTCATCTATCAATCAATCTTCATCTATCAATCAATCTTCATCTATCAATCAATCTTCATCTATCAATCAATCTTCATCTATCAATCAATCTTCATCTATCAATCAATCTTCATCTATCTATCAATCTTCATCTATCAATCAATCTTCATCTATCTATCAATCTTCATCTATCAATCAATCTTCATCTATCAATCAATCTTCATCTATCAATCAATCTTCATCTATCAATCAATCTTCATCTATCAATCAATCTTCATCTATCTATCAATCTTCATCTATCAATCAATCTTCATCTATCAATCAATCTTCATCTATCAATCAATCTTCATCTATCAATCAATCTTCATCTATCAATCAATCTTCATCTATCAATCAATCTTCATCTATCAATCAATCTTCATCTATCAATCAATCTTCATCTATCAATCAATCTTCATCTATCAATCAATCTTCATCTATCTATCAATCTTCATCTATCAATCAATCTTCATCTATCAATCAATCTTCATCTATCAATCAATCTTCATCTATCAATCAATCTTCATCTATCAATCAATCTTCATCTATCTATCAATCTTCATCTATCAATCAATCTTCATCTATCAATCAATCTTCATCTATCTATCAATCTTCATCTATCAATCAATCTTCATCTATCAATCAATCTTCATCTATCAATCAATCTTCATCTATCAATCAATCTTCATCTATCTATCAATCTTCATCTATCAATCAATCTTCATCTATCAATCAATCTTCATCTATCAATCAATCTTCATCTATCAATCAATCTTCATCTATCAATCAATCTTCATCTATCAATCAATCTTCATCTATCAATCAATCTTCATCTATCTATCAATCTTCATCTATCAATCAATCTTCATCTATCAATCAATCTTCATCTATCAATCAATCTTCATCTATCAATCAATCTTCATCTATCAATCAATCTTCATCTATCAATCAATCTTCATCTATCAATCAATCTTCATCTATCTATCAATCTTCATCTATCTATCAATCTTCATCTATCAATCAATCTTCATCTATCAATCAATCTTCATCTATCAATCAATCTTCATCTATCAATCAATCTTCATCTATCAATCAATCTTCATCTATCTATCAATCTTCATCTATCAATCAATCTTCATCTATCAATCAATCTTCATCTATCAATCAATCTTCATCTATCAATCAATCTTCATCTATCAATCAATCTTCATCTATCAATCAATCTTCATCTATCAATCAATCTTCATCTATCTATCAATCTTCATCTATCTATCAATCTTCATCTATCTATCAATCTTCATCTATCAATCAATCTTCATCTATCAATCAATCTTCATCTATCAATCAATCTTCATCTATCAATCAATCTTCATCTATCAATCAATCTTCATCTATCTATCAATCTTCATCTATCAATCAATCTTCATCTATCAATCAATCTTCATCTATCAATCAATCTTCATCTATCAATCAATCTTCATCTATCTATCAATCTTCATCTATCTATCAATCTTCATCTATCTATCAATCTTCATCTATCAATCAATCTTCATCTATCAATCAATCTTCATCTATCTATCAATCTTCATCTATCTATCAATCTTCATCTATCAATCAATCTTCATCTATCAATCAATCTTCATCTATCTATCAATCTTCATCTATCAATCAATCTTCATCTATCAATCAATCTTCATCTATCAATCAATCTTCATCTATCAATCAATCTTCATCTATCAATCAATCTTCATCTAACAATCAATCTTCATCTATCTATCAATCTTCATCTATCAATCAATCTTCATCTATCAATCAATCTTCATCTATCAATCAATCTTCATCTATCTATCAATCTTCATCTATCTATCAATCTTCATCTATCAATCAATCTTCATCTATCTATCAATCTTCATCTATCAATCAATCTTCATCTATCTATCAATCTTCATCTATCAATCAATCTTCATCTATCAATCAATCTTCATCTATCAATCAATCTTCATCTATCAATCAATCTTCATCTATCAATCAATCTTCATCTATCTATCAATCTTCATCTATCAATCAATCTTCATCTATCAATCAATCTTCATCTATCAATCAATCTTCATCTATCTATCAATCTTCATCTATCTATCAATCTTCATCTATCAATCAATCTTCATCTATCAATCAATCTTCATCTATCAATCAATCTTCATCTATCAATCAATCTTCATCTATCAATCAATCTTCATCTATCTATCAATCTTCATCTATCAATCAATCTTCATCTATCAATCAATCTTCATCTATCAATCAATCTTCATCTATCAATCAATCTTCATCTATCAATCAATCTTCATCTATCAATCAATCTTCATCTATCAATCAATCTTCATCTATCAATCAATCTTCATCTATCTATCAATCTTCATCTATCTATCAATCTTCATCTATCTATCAATCTTCATCTATCAATCAATCTTCATCTATCTATCAATCTTCATCTATCAATCAATCTTCATCTATCAATCAATCTTCATCTATCAATCAATCTTCATCTATCAATCAATCTTCATCTATCTATCAATCTTCATCTATCAATCAATCTTCATCTATCAATCAATCTTCATCTATCAATCAATCTTCATCTATCAATCAATCTTCATCTATCTATCAATCTTCATCTATCTATCAATCTTCATCTATCAATCAATCTTCATCTATCAATCAATCTTCATCTATCTATCAATCTTCATCTATCTATCAATCTTCATCTATCTATCAATCTTCATCTATCAATCAATCTTCATCTATCAATCAATCTTCATCTATCTATCAATCTTCATCTATCTATCAATCTTCATCTATCAATCAATCTTCATCTATCTATCAATCTTCATCTATCAATCAATCTTCATCTATCAATCAATCTTCATCTATCAATCAATCTTCATCTATCTATCAATCTTCATCTATCTATCAATCTTCATCTATCAATCAATCTTCATCTATCTATCAATCTTCATCTATCAATCAATCTTCATCTATCAATCAATCTTCATCTATCAATCAATCTTCATCTATCAATCAATCTTCATCTATCAATCAATCTTCATCTATCAATCAATCTTCATCTATCAATCAATCTTCATCTATCAATCAATCTTCATCTATCAATCAATCTTCATCTATCAATCAATCTTCATCTATCTATCAATCTTCATCTATCTATCAATCTTCATCTATCAATCAATCTTCATCTATCAATCAATCTTCATCTATCAATCAATCTTCATCTATCTATCAATCTTCATCTATCAATCAATCTTCATCTATCAATCAATCTTCATCTATCAATCAATCTTCATCTATCTATCAATCTTCATCTATCTATCAATCTTCATCTATCTATCAATCTTCATCTATCTATCAATCTTCATCTATCAATCAATCTTCATCTATCAATCAATCTTCATCTATCTATCAATCTTCATCTATCTATCAATCTTCATCTATCTATCAATCTTCATCTATCTATCAATCTTCATCTATCAATCAATCTTCATCTATCAATCAATCTTCATCTATCAATCAATCTTCATCTATCAATCAATCTTCATCTATCTATCAATCTTCATCTATCAATCAATCTTCATCTATCAATCAATCTTCATCTATCAATCAATCTTCATCTATCAATCAATCTTCATCTATCAATCAATCTTCATCTATCTATCAATCTTCATCTATCTATCAATCTTCATCTATCAATCAATCTTCATCTATCAATCAATCTTCATCTATCAATCAATCTTCATCTATCAATCAATCTTCATCTATCTATCAATCTTCATCTATCAATCAATCTTCATCTATCAATCAATCTTCATCTATCTATCAATCTTCATCTATCTATCAATCTTCATCTATCAATCAATCTTCATCTATCTATCAATCTTCATCTATCAATCAATCTTCATCTATCAATCAATCTTCATCTATCAATCAATCTTCATCTATCTATCAATCTTCATCTATCAATCAATCTTCATCTATCAATCAATCTTCATCTATCAATCAATCTTCATCTATCTATCAATCTTCATCTATCAATCAATCTTCATCTATCAATCAATCTTCATCTATCAATCAATCTTCATCTATCAATCAATCTTCATCTATCTATCAATCTTCATCTATCTATCAATCTTCATCTATCTATCAATCTTCATCTATCAATCAATCTTCATCTATCTATCAATCTTCATCTATCAATCAATCTTCATCTATCAATCAATCTTCATCTATCTATCAATCTTCATCTATCTATCAATCTTCATCTATCAATCAATCTTCATCTATCTATCAATCTTCATCTATCTATCAATCTTCATCTATCTATCAATCTTCATCTATCAATCAATCTTCATCTATCTATCAATCTTCATCTATCAATCAATCTTCATCTATTAATCAATCTTCATCTATCTATCAATCTTCATCTATCAATCAATCTTCATCTATCAATCAATCTTCATCTATCAATCAATCTTCATCTATCTATCAATCTTCATCTATCAATCAATCTTCATCTATCAATCAATCTTCATCTATCAATCAATCTTCATCTATCAATCAATCTTCATCTATCAATCAATCTTCATCTATCAATCAATCTTCATCTATCTATCAATCTTCATCTATCAATCAATCTTCATCTATCAATCAATCTTCATCTATCAATCAATCTTCATCTATCTATCAATCTTCATCTATCAATCAATCTTCATCTATCAATCAATCTTCATCTATCAATCAATCTTCATCTATCAATCAATCTTCATCTATCAATCAATCTTCATCTATCAATCAATCTTCATCTATCAATCAATCTTCATCTATCTATCAATCTTCATCTATCAATCAATCTTCATCTATCAATCAATCTTCATCTATCAATCAATCTTCATCTATCAATCAATCTTCATCTATCAATCAATCTTCATCTATCAATCAATCTTCATCTATCAATCAATCTTCATCTATCAATCAATCTTCATCTATCAATCAATCTTCATCTATCAATCAATCTTCATCTATCAATCAATCTTCATCTATCTATCAATCTTCATCTATCTATCAATCTTCATCTATCAATCAATCTTCATCTATCAATCAATCTTCATCTATCAATCAATCTTCATCTATCTATCAATCTTCATCTATCAATCAATCTTCATCTATCAATCAATCTTCATCTATCAATCAATCTTCATCTATCAATCAATCTTCATCTATCTATCAATCTTCATCTATCTATCAATCTTCATCTATCAATCAATCTTCATCTATCTATCAATCTTCATCTATCAATCAATCTTCATCTATCAATCAATCTTCATCTATCAATCAATCTTCATCTATCAATCAATCTTCATCTATCAATCAATCTTCATCTATCTATCAATCTTCATCTATCAATCAATCTTCATCTATCAATCAATCTTCATCTATCAATCAATCTTCATCTATCTATCAATCTTCATCTATCTATCAATCTTCATCTATCAATCAATCTTCATCTATCAATCAATCTTCATCTATCAATCAATCTTCATCTATCAATCAATCTTCATCTATCAATCAATCTTCATCTATCTATCAATCTTCATCTATCAATCAATCTTCATCTATCAATCAATCTTCATCTATCAATCAATCTTCATCTATCAATCAATCTTCATCTATCAATCAATCTTCATCTATCTATCAATCTTCATCTATCTATCAATCTTCATCTATCTATCAATCTTCATCTATCAATCAATCTTCATCTATCAATCAATCTTCATCTATCAATCAATCTTCATCTATCTATCAATCTTCATCTATCTATCAATCTTCATCTATCTATCAATCTTCATCTATCAATCAATCTTCATCTATCAATCAATCTTCATCTATCAATCAATCTTCATCTATCTATCAATCTTCATCTATCTATCAATCTTCATCTATCAATCAATCTTCATCTATCAATCAATCTTCATCTATCAATCAATCTTCATCTATCAATCAATCTTCATCTATCTATCAATCTTCATCTATCAATCAATCTTCATCTATCAATCAATCTTCATCTATCAATCAATCTTCATCTATCAATCAATCTTCATCTATCTATCAATCTTCATCTATCTATCAATCTTCATCTATCTATCAATCTTCATCTATCAATCAATCTTCATCTATCAATCAATCTTCATCTATCTATCAATCTTCATCTATCTATCAATCTTCATCTATCAATCAATCTTCATCTATCAATCAATCTTCATCTATCTATCAATCTTCATCTATCAATCAATCTTCATCTATCAATCAATCTTCATCTATCAATCAATCTTCATCTATCAATCAATCTTCATCTATCAATCAATCTTCATCTATCAATCAATCTTCATCTATCTATCAATCTTCATCTATCAATCAATCTTCATCTATCAATCAATCTTCATCTATCTATCAATCTTCATCTATCAATCAATCTTCATCTATCAATCAATCTTCATCTATCAATCAATCTTCATCTATCTATCAATCTTCATCTATCTATCAATCTTCATCTATCTATCAATCTTCATCTATCAATCAATCTTCATCTATCTATCAATCTTCATCTATCAATCAATCTTCATCTATCTATCAATCTTCATCTATCAATCAATCTTCATCTATCAATCAATCTTCATCTATCAATCAATCTTCATCTATCAATCAATCTTCATCTATCAATCAATCTTCATCTATCTATCAATCTTCATCTATCAATCAATCTTCATCTATCAATCAATCTTCATCTATCAATCAATCTTCATCTATCTATCAATCTTCATCTATCTATCAATCTTCATCTATCAATCAATCTTCATCTATCAATCAATCTTCATCTATCAATCAATCTTCATCTATCAATCAATCTTCATCTATCAATCAATCTTCATCTATCTATCAATCTTCATCTATCAATCAATCTTCATCTATCAATCAATCTTCATCTATCTATCAATCTTCATCTATCTATCAATCTTCATCTATCTATCAATCTTCATCTATCAATCAATCTTCATCTATCAATCAATCTTCATCTATCAATCAATCTTCATCTATCTATCAATCTTCATCTATCAATCAATCTTCATCTATCAATCAATCTTCATCTATCAATCAATCTTCATCTATCAATCAATCTTCATCTATCTATCAATCTTCATCTATCTATCAATCTTCATCTATCAATCAATCTTCATCTATCAATCAATCTTCATCTATCTATCAATCTTCATCTATCTATCAATCTTCATCTATCAATCAATCTTCATCTATCTATCAATCTTCATCTATCAATCAATCTTCATCTATCAATCAATCTTCATCTATCAATCAATCTTCATCTATCTATCAATCTTCATCTATCAATCAATCTTCATCTATCTATCAATCTTCATCTATCTATCAATCTTCATCTATCAATCAATCTTCATCTATCTATCAATCTTCATCTATCAATCAATCTTCATCTATCAATCAATCTTCATCTATCAATCAATCTTCATCTATCAATCAATCTTCATCTATCAATCAATCTTCATCTATCAATCAATCTTCATCTATCAATCAATCTTCATCTATCAATCAATCTTCATCTATCAATCAATCTTCATCTATCAATCAATCTTCATCTATCAATCAATCTTCATCTATCAATCAATCTTCATCTATCAATCAATCTTCATCTATCAATCAATCTTCATCTATCAATCAATCTTCATCTATCAATCAATCTTCATCTATCTATCAATCTTCATCTATCAATCAATCTTCATCTATCAATCAATCTTCATCTATCAATCAATCTTCATCTATCTATCAATCT
Source organism: Piscicola geometra (assembly GCA_943735955.1). Lineage (NCBI taxonomy): Eukaryota > Metazoa > Annelida > Clitellata > Hirudinida > Piscicolidae > Piscicola > Piscicola geometra. The sequence continues at coordinate 4,402,631 of OX030957.1, read as the reverse complement.
TCATCTATCAATCAATCTTCATCTATCAATCAATCTTCATCTATCAATCAATCTTCATCTATCAATCAATCTTCATCTATCAATCAATCTTCATCTATCTATCAATCTTCATCTATCAATCAATCTTCATCTATTTATCAATCTTCATCTATCAATCAATCTTCATCTATCTATCAATCTTCATCTATCAATCAATCTTCATCTATCAATCAATCTTCATCTATCAATCAATCTTCATCTATCAATCAATCTTCATCTATCTATCAATCTTCATCTATCAATCAATCTTCATCTATCAATCAATCTTCATCTATCAATCAATCTTCATCTATCTATCAATCTTCATCTATCAATCAATCTTCATCTATCAATCAATCTTCATCTATCAATCAATCTTCATCTATCAATCAATCTTCATCTATCAATCAATCTTCATCTATCTATCAATCTTCATCTATCAATCAATCTTCATCTATCAATCAATCTTCATCTATCTATCAATCTTCATCTATCAATCAATCTTCATCTATCAATCAATCTTCATCTATCAATCAATCTTCATCTATCAATCAATCTTCATCTATCTATCAATCTTCATCTATCAATCAATCTTCATCTATCAATCAATCTTCATCTATCAATCAATCTTCATCTATCAATCAATCTTCATCTATCTATCAATCTTCATCTATCAATCAATCTTCATCTATCAATCAATCTTCATCTATCAATCAATCTTCATCTATCTATCAATCTTCATCTATCAATCAATCTTCATCTATCAATCAATCTTCATCTATCAATCAATCTTCATCTATCAATCAATCTTCATCTATCAATCAATCTTCATCTATCAATCAATCTTCATCTATCAATCAATCTTCATCTATCAATCAATCTTCATCTATCAATCAATCTTCATCTATCTATCAATCTTCATCTATCTATCAATCTTCATCTATCAATCAATCTTCATCTATCAATCAATCTTCATCTATCTATCAATCTTCATCTATCAATCAATCTTCATCTATCAATCAATCTTCATCTATCAATCAATCTTCATCTATCTATCAATCTTCATCTATCAATCAATCTTCATCTATCAATCAATCTTCATCTATCAATCAATCTTCATCTATCAATCAATCTTCATCTATCTATCAATCTTCATCTATCAATCAATCTTCATCTATCAATCAATCTTCATCTATCAATCAATCTTCATCTATCAATCAATCTTCATCTATCAATCAATCTTCATCTATCAATCAATCTTCATCTATCTATCAATCTTCATCTATCAATCAATCTTCATCTATCAATCAATCTTCATCTATCAATCAATCTTCATCTATCAATCAATCTTCATCTATCAATCAATCTTCATCTATCTATCAATCTTCATCTATCTATCAATCTTCATCTATCTATCAATCTTCATCTATCTATCAATCTTCATCTATCTATCAATCTTCATCTATCAATCAATCTTCATCTATCAATCAATCTTCATCTATCTATCAATCTTCATCTATCAATCAATCTTCATCTATCAATCAATCTTCATCTATCAATCAATCTTCATCTATCAATCAATCTTCATCTATCAATCAATCTTCATCTATCTATCAATCTTCATCTATCTATCAATCTTCATCTATCTATCAATCTTCATCTATCTATCAATCTTCATCTATCTATCAATCTTCATCTATCAATCAATCTTCATCTATCAATCAATCTTCATCTATCTATCAATCTTCATCTATCAATCAATCTTCATCTATCAATCAATCTTCATCTATCAATCAATCTTCATCTATCTATCAATCTTCATCTATCAATCAATCTTCATCTATCTATCAATCTTCATCTATCAATCAATCTTCATCTATCTATCAATCTTCATCTATCAATCAATCTTCATCTATCAATCAATCTTCATCTATCAATCAATCTTCATCTATCTATCAATCTTCATCTATCTATCAATCTTCATCTATCTATCAATCTTCATCTATCAATCAATCTTCATCTATCTATCAATCTTCATCTATCAATCAATCTTCATCTATCTATCAATCTTCATCTATCAATCAATCTTCATCTATCTATCAATCTTCATCTATCAATCAATCTTCATCTATCAATCAATCTTCATCTATCAATCAATCTTCATCTATCAATCAATCTTCATCTATCTATCAATCTTCATCTATCAATCAATCTTCATCTATCTATCAATCTTCATCTATCAATCAATCTTCATCTATCTATCAATCTTCATCTATCAATCAATCTTCATCTATCAATCAATCTTCATCTATCTATCAATCTTCATCTATCTATCAATCTTCATCTATCTATCAATCTTCATCTATCAATCAATCTTCATCTATCAATCAATCTTCATCTATCAATCAATCTTCATCTATCAATCAATCTTCATCTATCTATCAATCTTCATCTATCAATCAATCTTCATCTATCAATCAATCTTCATCTATCTATCAATCTTCATCTATCTATCAATCTTCATCTATCAATCAATCTTCATCTATCTATCAATCTTCATCTATCAATCAATCTTCATCTATCAATCAATCTTCATCTATCTATCAATCTTCATCTATCAATCAATCTTCATCTATCAATCAATCTTCATCTATCTATCAATCTTCATCTATCAATCAATCTTCATCTATCAATCAATCTTCTATCAATCAATCTTCATCTATCTATCAATCTTCATCTATCAATCAATCTTCATCTATCTATCAATCTTCATCTATCAATCAATCTTCATCTATCAATCAATCTTCATCTATCTATCAATCTTCATCTATCTATCAATCTTCATCTATCAATCAATCTTCATCTATCAATCAATCTTCATCTATCAATCTTCATCTATCAATCAATCTTCATCTATCAATCAATCTTCATCTATCTATCAATCTTCATCTATCAATCAATCTTCATCTATCAATCAATCTTCATCTATCTATCAATCTTCATCTATCAATCAATCTTCATCTATCAATCAATCTTCATCTATCTATCAATCTTCATCTATCAATCAATCTTCATCTATCAATCAATCTTCATCTATCTATCAATCTTCTTATCTATCAATCTTCATCTATCAATCTTCATCTATCTATCAATCTTCATCTATCTATCAATCTTCATCTATCAATCAATCTTCATCTATCTATCAATCTTCATCTATCAATCAATCTTCATCTATTAATCAATCTTCATCTATCTATCAATCTTCATCTATCAATCAATCTTCATCTATCAATCAATCTTCATCTATCAATCAATCTTCATCTATCTATCAATCTTCATCTATCAATCAATCTTCATCTATCAATCAATCTTCATCTATCAATCAATCTTCATCTATCAATCAATCTTCATCTATCAATCAATCTTCATCTATCAATCAATCTTCATCTATCTATCAATCTTCATCTATCAATCAATCTGTCATCTATCAATCAATCTTCATCTATCATCAATCTTCATCTATCTATCAATCTTCATCTATCAATCAATCTTCATCTATCAATCAATCTTCATCTATCAATCAATCTTCATCTATCAATCAATCTTCATCTATCAATCAATCTTCATCTATCAATCAATCTTCATCTATCAATCAATCTTCATCTATCAATCTTCATCTATCATCAATCTTCATCTATCTATCAATCTTCATCTATCAATCAATCTTCATCTATCAATCAATCTTCATCTATCAATCAATCTTCATCTATCTATCAATCTTCATCTATCAATCAATCTTCATCTATCAATCAATCTTCATCTATCAATCAATCTTCATCTATCAATCAATCTTCATCTATCAATCAATCTTCATCTATCTATCAATCTTCATCTATCAATCAATCTTCATCTATCTATCAATCTTCATCTATCAATCAATCTTCATCTATCTATCAATCTTCATCTATCAATCAATCTTCATCTATCAATCAATCTTCATCTATCAATCAATCTTCATCTATCAATCAATCTTCATCTATCAATCAATCTTCATCTATCAATCAATCTTCATCTATCTATCAATCTTCATCTATCAATCAATCTTCATCTATCAATCAATCTTCATCTATCTATCAATCTTCATCTATCAATCAATCTTCATCTATCAATCAATCTTCATCTATCAATCAATCTTCATCTATCAATCAATCTTCATCTATCAATCAATCTTCATCTATCTATCAATCTTCATCTATCAATCAATCTTCATCTATCAATCAATCTTCATCTATCAATCAATCTTCATCTATCTATCAATCTTCATCTATCTATCAATCTTCATCTATCTATCAATCTTCATCTATCAATCAATCTTCATCTATCAATCAATCTTCATCTATCTATCAATCTTCATCTATCTATCAATCTTCATCTATCAATCAATCTTCATCTATCAATCAATCTTCATCTATCAATCAATCTTCATCTATCTATCAATCTTCATCTATCAATCAATCTTCATCTATCTATCAATCTTCATCTATCTATCAATCTTCATCTATCAATCAATCTTCATCTATCTATCAATCTTCATCTATCAATCAATCTTCATCTATCAATCAATCTTCATCTATCTATCAATCTTCATCTATCTATCAATCTTCATCTATCAATCAATCTTCATCTATCAATCAATCTTCATCTATCTATCAATCTTCATCTATCTATCAATCTTCATCTATCAATCAATCTTCATCTATCAATCAATCTTCATCTATCTATCAATCTTCATCTATCAATCAATCTTCATCTATCTATCAATCTTCATCTATCTATCAATCTTCATCTATCTATCAATCTTCATCTATCTATCAATCTTCATCTATCTATCAATCTTCATCTATCAATCAATCTTCATCTATCAATCAATCTTCATCTATCTATCAATCTTCATCTATCAATCAATCTTCATCTATCAATCAATCTTCATCTATCAATCAATCTTCATCTATCTATCAATCTTCATCTATCAATCAATCTTCATCTATCAATCAATCTTCATCTATCAATCAATCTTCATCTATCTATCAATCTTCATCTATCAATCAATCTTCATCTATCAATCAATCTTCATCTATCTATCAATCTTCATCTATCAATCAATCTTCATCTATCTATCAATCTTCATCTATCAATCAATCTTCATCTATCAATCAATCTTCATCTATCAATCAATCTTCATCTATCAATCAATCTTCATCTATCAATCAATCTTCATCTATCAATCAATCTTCATCTATCAATCAATCTTCATCTATCTATCAATCTTCATCTATCAATCAATCTTCATCTATCTATCAATCTTCATCTATCAATCAATCTTCATCTATCAATCAATCTTCATCTATCTATCAATCTTCATCTATCTATCAATCTTCATCTATCAATCAATCTTCATCTATCTATCAATCTTCATCTATCTATCAATCTTCATCTATCTATCAATCTTCATCTATCAATCAATCTTCATCTATCTATCAATCTTCATCTATCAATCAATCTTCATCTATTAATCAATCTTCATCTATCTATCAATCTTCATCTATCAATCAATCTTCATCTATCAATCAATCTTCATCTATCAATCAATCTTCATCTATCTATCAATCTTCATCTATCAATCAATCTTCATCTATCAATCAATCTTCATCTATCAATCAATCTTCATCTATCAATCAATCTTATCATATCAATCAATCTTCATCTATCAATCAATCTTCATCTATCAATCAATCTTCATCTATCAATCAATCTTCATCTATCAATCAATCTTCATCTATCAATCAATCTTCATCTATCAATCAATCTTCATCTATCAATCAATCTTCATCTATCAATCAATCTTCATCTATCAATCAATCTTCATCTATCTATCAATCTTCATCTATCAATCAATCTTCATCTATCAATCAATCTTCATCTATCAATCAATCTTCATCTATCAATCAATCTTCATCTATCAATCAATCTTCATCTATCTATCAATCTTCATCTATCAATCAATCTTCATCTATCAATCAATCTTCATCTATCTATCAATCTTCATCTATCTATCAATCTTCATCTATCAATCAATCTTCATCTATCAATCAATCTTCATCTATCTATCAATCTTCATCTATCTATCAATCTTCATCTATCAATCAATCTTCATCTATCTATCAATCTTCATCTATCTATCAATCTTCATCTATCAATCAATCTTCATCTATCTATCAATCTTCATCTATCTATCAATCTTCATCTATCTATCAATCTTCATCTATCAATCAATCTTCATCTATCAATCAATCTTCATCTATCTATCAATCTTCATCTATCAATCAATCTTCATCTATCAATCAATCTTCATCTATCTATCAATCTTCATCTATCTATCAATCTTCATCTATCTATCAATCTTCATCTATCTATCAATCTTCATCTATCAATCAATCTTCATCTATCAATCAATCTTCATCTATCAATCAATCTTCATCTATCAATCAATCTTCATCTATCTATCAATCTTCATCTATCAATCAATCTTCATCTATCTATCAATCTTCATCTATCAATCAATCTTCATCTATCAATCAATCTTCATCTATCAATCAATCTTCATCTATCAATCAATCTTCATCTATCTATCAATCTTCATCTATCAATCAATCTTCATCTATCTATCAATCTTCATCTATCAATCAATCTTCATCTATCAATCAATCTTCATCTATCTATCAATCTTCATCTATCTATCAATCTTCATCTATCTATCAATCTTCATCTATCAATCAATCTTCATCTATCAATCAATCTTCATCTATCTATCAATCTTCATCTATCTATCAATCTTCATCTATCTATCAATCTTCATCTATCAATCAATCTTCATCTATCAATCAATCTTCATCTATCTATCAATCTTCATCTATCAATCAATCTTCATCTATCTATCAATCTTCATCTATCTATCAATCTTCATCTATCAATCAATCTTCATCTATCTATCAATCTTCATCTATCTATCAATCTTCATCTATCTATCAATCTTCATCTATCTATCAATCTTCATCTATCAATCAATCTTCATCTATCAATCAATCTTCATCTATCTATCAATCTTCATCTATCAATCAATCTTCATCTATCTATCAATCTTCATCTATCAATCAATCTTCATCTATCAATCAATCTTCATCTATCAATCAATCTTCATCTATCAATCAATCTTCATCTATCTATCAATCTTCATCTATCAATCAATCTTCATCTATCTATCAATCTTCATCTATCAATCAATCTTCATCTATCAATCAATCTTCATCTATCTATCAATCTTCATCTATCTATCAATCTTCATCTATCTATCAATCTTCATCTATCAATCAATCTTCATCTATCAATCAATCTTCATCTATCTATCAATCTTCATCTATCTATCAATCTTCATCTATCTATCAATCTTCATCTATCAATCAATCTTCATCTATCAATCAATCTTCATCTATCTATCAATCTTCATCTATCTATCAATCTTCATCTATCTATCAATCTTCATCTATCTATCAATCTTCATCTATCAATCAATCTTCATCTATCTATCAATCTTCATCTATCTATCAATCTTCATCTATCTATCAATCTTCATCTATCTATCAATCTTCATCTATCAATCAATCTTCATCTATCAATCAATCTTCATCTATCTATCAATCTTCATCTATCAATCAATCTTCATCTATCTATCAATCTTCATCTATCTATCAATCTTCATCTATCTATCAATCTTCATCTATCAATCAATCTTCATCTATCTATCAATCTTCATCTATCTATCAATCTTCATCTATCTATCAATCTTCATCTATCTATTTATTTAATTATTTTTCATTAATTCATTTATTTTTTTTATTATTAATCTCTTTATTTTTATAATTCTTTATAATTATTATTCCATTAGATTCCCATTCATCATACCCTCCCTGCCACCCGGCCACAGGCAGCCTGTTCTGCGAGGGAGGCAAGCGTCTACGAGAGCAAGCGGCTCAGTCCCACCGGCAAGATGTGCGTCCCTTATCATCTTCATCATGACCATCATCATGACCATCATCATCATCATCATCATGACCGTCATCATCATCATCATGACCATCATCATCATCATCATCATCCTTATCATGACCGTCATCATCATCATCATCATGACCATCTATAGTTTCGCTATTTAAGAAGCGAATGAGTGAATTGGAGGATGAATGAATGCTCAGTCATTAAATGAATGAATGATTGAGTGAATTAATTAATTAATTATTCAATGAATGATTGAATGAATAAATAAAGTATTAATTATTTATTTTATGAATGAATGTATTAATGAATGAATGGATACTCACTTATTTAATGAATGAATTGATTATTGAATTCTCGGTCATTTGATGGTATAATGGATTGGCTAATGAATCAATGCTCGGCCATCGCATGCATGAATGAATGCCTAAACAGTTATTCAAGGGTTATTCGTTAATGCATTGCAGCATGCATTCATCATGCAGGGGATTTGAATCGATTCTCTTCCCGGAAGAACTTCACAGTTGCCTGCACAAGCTGGACGACGCAATGAAGAGACAGGTGATGCATGCATGCATGAGTTAATGAATGCATGCATAAGGGGATAGATGCATGCATGCATGAGTGAATGAATGCATGCATAAGGGGATAGATGCATGGATGGATGGATGGATACATGATTGGATAAATGCATGGATGGGTGGATATATACATGAGTAGATAGATGCATGGATGCATGAGTGGATAGATGAATTGATAGATACATAGATGAGTGAATGAATGCATGAAGGAGATTATATATGCATGCATGAATGAATACATGCACGCATGAATGGATACATGCATGGATGAATTGATAGATAGATGAGTAGAGGATCTTTGAGAGAAAAAAGATGCACGCGCGAAGACTGGATGAATATATTAAATAAATTAATTCAGTAAGGGAGGAGCCATAAATAATCACGCATTCAAGGATTACAAGCTTGTATTGCTTTCGATGCTGAATAAATTAAATAAATACTTTTATCTCGCCAGGTGGACATGTTCTGCACAACATTCCACAAAGAATACCGTTTCAAGTCCATGGTTCCAACACACCAAGGTGCTGTTGAATACTACTATCAACATCGCCGTCGTCATCATCATCATCACCATCGGCATTACTTCCTCCACCATCGAGTCTATCATAATCATCATTATTCCTACTATCATCATCACCACCTCCACCACCATCATCATCACTACCATCATCATCACCATCACCACCTCCACCACCATCATCATCACCACCATCATCATCACCACCATCATCATCACTACCATCATCATCACCATCACCACCTCCACCACCATCATCATCACCACTTCCAGCACCATCATCATCACCACCATCATCATCACTACCACCATCATCATCACCACCACCATCATCATCATCACCACCATCACCGCTACAGAGGTGAGGGAGATAAAGGAGCTGAACGAGTCACTCATCTTGCACCTCGCCTCGGCACACCGCATCCCGAATGAATGGAAGAACATGTGACTTCATTATTTTTATTTATTATGTTTATTTATTTATTTGTTTATTTATTTTATTTATTTATTTGTTTATTTATTTTTTTTATTTATTTGTTTGTTTATTTTATTTATTTATTATAATATATTTATTTATTTATTATATTTTAATTAATAGTAAATGATTTTGTTTCAAGTAAATAATAATTGACTTCTTATAGATGATTTTTTATCGTTTGTATCTTAATTTTGTTTCACACACATATACAAACACACACACACATACACCTACCCAAAAACACACACATAAACCTACCCAAAAACACACACAAACCCCCCATCTCCCTCCACACACCTACACACACACACACACACACACACACACATACACAGAAACACACATACACACACACACACACACACACACACATACACAGAAACACACACACACACATACACACACACACACACACACACATACACACACAAACTCACACACATACACAGAAACACATAAACACACATACAGACACACAGAGTTTTGCGTACAGGCGCGCATATTGTACGGGGGCAAGCAGTTAGGGGCTGACGTGTGGTCTAAAGGCGCCTCCCTGTACGGAAACAACACCACTCTGGTGTGGGATGAGTGGTAGGTGGTGTGGTGTGGTGTGGTAGGGGGTGTGGTGTGGTGTGGTGTGGTGTGGTGTGGTGTGGTGTGGTGTGGTGTGGTGTGGTAGGGGGTGTGGTGTGGTGTGGTGTGGTGTGGTGTGGTGGGGTGTGGTGTGGTAGGTGGTGTGGTGTGGTGATAATGACGTTTTTAATCAGTATTCTTTTTTGTAATTATTATTCAGATATTTTTTTCCTATATTTTTTATATCGGTTATTCTATTTTTAAAACCTTCATTATTTAAAATACCAAAAAAATAGTATCAATCAAAGCTACCACACAAAAATCAACTATACTCACCTACCTACACACTTAGTCATTCATCCAACCAACCCATCCTTTCCCTCCCCACTCACCCACAACCACCTCCAAGCACCCACAACCACCTCCAAGCACCCACCCCACCAACCCACTCAATCCTCCACTCCCCAAACCACCTCGGGAAAAAGGCTAACCTTCAACGACATGAGAATTTGCGACCTACCTCGGGAGAGCAAACTCCTATTGACACTGACCGGCTGTCGTCTGGTCCAGCACTCGACCATGGAAGGTCAGTCGCTCGTCAAGCGGTCGTTGTGCTGGGTGGCCATTCAACTCTTCAACCATCACTAGTTAGTTTGTGGTGGCGGTGTGGGTGGGTGGATTTTGGTGGTGTTTTAGTGGCGTGGGTGGGTGTGGGTGGTATGCGGCGTTTGATTGGAAGGTTGCTTGATTTTCTTCACAAGTTTTAGTTTTTATACATTTTCCACATCAATAATAATAGTATTAATATTATAATTATAATTATTATAACAGATATAATAATAATAATGACAATATTAATAGTATTAATATTATAACAGATATAATAATTATAATGATTCTCATTTTAATTAATTCAATTATTATTATACTTACGCCCAGTGAGTTAGTGCAGGGCAGCAAGTTGCTGGGCACGTGGGCTGGTGTGTGCCCCTCCTACACGCCCACCAACAACACCAACACCCACTCCGACCAGAGTGTCCTATTGCAGGTGGTGGTGATGATGATGATGATGGTGGGGAGGAGGGGATGATGATGATGGAGAGGAGGAGATGATGGAGGAGAGGAGGGTTATGATGATGGTGATAATAATGTAATAATAATCACTGCATCACCACCTCAACACTTCATTAAACATTTAAAAGATTAATTTTCACCTCCCCCTCCAACACAAACCTCTTCATTGAACCTCTGAGCGACTCTTTAACTTCCACTCCACTCGCCAGGTGGACATGCAGAACCTCGACGCCACCTACGTCTTCCCCAAGATCGAGGAAGTGCCCAGGTGCGACTAATAGACGCATTTTCCATTTGTATAATTCATTAATTGTTTTCAATTTATTTACTTATTCTTTATTTGTTATTTATTAATAATATTGATTTCTTTTTATTATGTTTTTAATATTTATTATGATAAAGATGATCATGAGCTCGATTATCATCATTTTTATCTTTTTTTAGTCATAATATTGGTAATATTCATTATATTTTTATTATTTTTAATATTATTAATATTCTTATTATTATTATTATGTCGAAGGACGAAAGGAGACTTCGAAGAACTGCATCCGGATGAGAAGACAAGCCTTCTCTCCATCATCGAGAAAGACTGCCTCGAAAAGTTGTTGTTTTTGTTGTTTCTGTTGTTGTTTTTGATTTTGCTTTAGTAAATGTGTATGTTGTTGAAGTAGCTGTATGTTTATTTGTTTTTTTTTAAAGATTTTTTTTTCTTTTTTTTTTTCTATTTTTTATATATTGTCTTTTTTAATATTTCATATATATTGTTTTAAATATTTCATATATTTTGTTTTTTTGCATATATTTTATACATTGTTTTTAATTGTATATGTGATTGGGTTGTTTTTTTTTGCAATTTTGTAAACGATGTGTTGATTTTTTCTCTAATTGTATGTGTTGTTGTTGTTGCAATTGAATGTGCGTCATTGTCATGTTATTTCCTACATCCATTGTATAATCATTCTTGCTGTCATCACTCACCCTAACCGCAGACTCTCCCGCGAAGACCGAGAGTTTCTGTGGCAGAAGCGCCACTACCTGCACAAGCACCCCTCCGCCCTGCCCAAGGTGCATGCTTCGAAGCCGTAATGAGGAAGATTATGATGCTATTTTAATTAAAAAATCTAGTTTTAAACAATTGTATGCATACAATATTGTGAGAAAAAATTGTTAATAATAATAATATGTCATAGTTAATAATTATAATAATAATATTATTATTATTAATAATATCTTATTCATCTTTCTAACTAATTTAATTGAACAGCAATAAGCTCATTAAATTATACAAAAATTAACACTCTAAATAGCTAACCAGCCATTCTTCTCTGCCAACCAAACCTTCCTTTATTGCCAACCAGCCATTCCCCTTTGCCAACCAAACAAAAAGGTCCTCCAATCGATTCTGTCATGGGCGTGGTACAGCCTAGGCGACACTTACATGCTCCTGTGGGAGTGGACGTCGATGGACCCGCTGCACGCGCTGCAGCTGCTGCTACCCAGGTGCTTGTGCTTGTTGTGCTTGTTGTTGTTGTTGTGCTTGTGCTTGTTGTGCTTGTTGTTGTTGTTGTGCTTGTTGTTGTGCTTGTGCTTGTTGTTGTTGTTGTGCTTGTTGTGGTTGTTGTTGTTGTGCTTGTTGTGGGGATTGTGGTTGTTGTGTTTGTGGTAGTTTTGGTGGTGGTGTTGTTTAGAGCGGTAATTGTGGCATTTTTATTGAAAAATAATCTGTTTCATGTTTAAAACCACTACCAACTGATACTATCACCACTACCCACCACAACTTACTACTACTACCAGCACCACCTCCTACTACTAGTTCTTCTACAACCCACCACCACTTACCACTACCACCACCACCCACTACTGCTACTACTACTACTACTACTACTACTACTACTACTACTACTACTACTACTACTACTACTACTACTACTACTACTACTATTACTACTACTACTTCTTCTTCTACCACCCAGCACTACTACCGCCACAACTACCCACTCAATACTACTACTACTACTTCTACCACCCACTACTACTACTACTATCACCACCACCCAGGTATTCGGACGCCATTGTACGCAGTTTCGCGGTCAACAAGCTGCGAGAACTGCCGCCTGACGAGTTCTGCCAACTCCTCCCACAACTCATCCAGGTGAGGAGTCCTTCCTTCCTTCCTTCCTTCCTTCCTTCCTTCCTTTCTTCCTTCCTTCCTTCCTTCCTTCCTTCCTTCCTTCCTTCCTTCCTTCCTTCCTCCCTCCCTTCCTTCCTTCCTTCCTTCCTTCCTTCCTTCCTTCCTTCCTTCTTTCCTTCCTTCCTTTCTTCCTTCCTTCCTTCCTTCCTTCCTTCCTTCCTTCCATCCTTCTTTCCTTCCTTCCTTCCTTCCTTCCTTCCTTCCTTCCTTCCTTCCTTCCTTCCTTCCTTCCTTCCTTCCTTCCTCCCTTCCTTCCGTCCTTCCTTTCTTCCTTCCTTTCTTCCTTCCTTCCTTCCTTCCTTTCTTCCTTCCTTCCTTCCTCCCTTCCTTCCTTCCTTCCTTCCTTCCTTTCTTCCTTCCTTCCTTCCTTCCTTTCTTCCTCCCTTCCTTCCGTCCTTCCTTCCTTTCTTCCTTCCTTCCTCCCTTCCTTCCTTCCGTCCTTCCTTCCTTTCTTCCTTCCTTCCTTCCTTCTTTCCTTCCTTCCTCCCTTCCTTCCGTCCTTCCTTCCTTTCTTCCTTCCTTCCTTCCTTCCTCCCTTCCTTCCTTCCTTCCTTCCTTCTTCACTTATTTTCTTCTTTTTTCACGTTGACGATGATGATGACGATGATGATTATGGTGATGATTATGATGTTGAAGATAATGATGATGATGATGATGATGAGGATAATTTCGATGACGATTCCGATAACCATGACGACAAGATGATATGCATAGACGTAGCATTGGCATTGCTAAGTATCCATAAATGACAAGATGCCAACGCTATCCACCACCACCACGCCTGGCA
>OX030957.1:4345800-4383300 GCA_943735955.1 Piscicola geometra | reverse complement strand
CAGTCTGGGCAGGAGCCACGTCAAGTCGGTCGCAGACGCCAGAAAGCCCGAGTTGGAGGTCTTCCTGAAACACCTGCTCAGCATGTCGTCTGAGATCTCAGAACACGACCTCATCTACACCTTCTTCCACCCCATCCTGCGCGACGAACAGGAGAACAAGGCGAACCTCATGAAGCTGAAGGACCTTCCCGCCTCGCCAGCCGTCACCACTCCCTCCAACAAGTACACCAGGCAAGTCGAAGGCTCCATCAAGCTGAACCTCTTCCACAAACCTCACGGCTTCACCGTCATGGTGATGCACGTGAAGGACCTCAGCAACACGTCCAGCGGAGACCTGCCCAATCCGTACGTCAAGATGTACCTCCTTCCCGATCCGATGAAGGTAACCAAACGAAAGACCAAAATCACCAAGGCGACATGCCACCCCACCTACAACGAGATGCTCATCTACCGCATGCCGATCTCTGAGCTACAGAATCGCTTGCTGCAGGTGATGGTGCTGTCTTACGATGGCTTGAAGGAGAATGAATTTCTGGGCGGAGTGAATATCCGATTGTCGGAACTCGACCTGACGAGGGAGAGTATCGGATGGCATCGGCTCCAGAATATGCAGACGCTTGCCAGTGCCCTGTATTGAAGGGTGGGTGGGTGGTGCTTGGAGTGAGGAGTTGCTGGAGTAGAAAGAAGGGGGGGAGAGGCGGTAGAGATATGTGATTGCGTTTGGGGAAGGTGCTAACAGTGATTGGGGTTGGTGGGTTGAAGGGTAGGTGTGTGGTTATGATTGGGGTTGGGGTGGGATGGTAGGGTAGGTGTGTGGTTGTGATTGGGTTAGAAGGGGGAAGGGGGAGGTTCAAACGGTTGGGCTAGGGAGGTTGGTTGTGATGGCGTTTTGTAAGGAAAGATGATGGGGGTAAGAGAGCGCTGGAGGAGGTTTGATTTGTGGTACAGGAAATCATGATAGTAGTGATATGAGATGCTAAGAGTAGTTGTAGAAACTGAGGTGGTGGTGTTGCGTAATCGATGTTTTGAACTGTACTGTTAATTAATTTTTGACTTCATTATAAATATTTTTTCAAAGACGTTTAAATAATTAATTAAAATTTAATTGAAAGTTTTTCTTCTCTGGAGTTATTTGTCAAATTCTTCACTTCCTGACACTTCAAGAATTCTATCTCTAAAACATAACGAAAAAATATTCGTCTGTTTCTTTTGAAAATATTTGTTAATGATATTCTAATTGTTTGAACACATTAAATAGATTATTATTTTGGGAAATTATGTTATAAAGTTTATTTTTTTTATTCAAAGTTACTTCCTTACCTTGGCATTATTCGACCCCCAAGCTTCGTCATTTAAAAAAATATATTTAAAAAACCTTACTTTCATTATGAATTTTATTTAAATAATTTTATAATAATTTATTTATACGATAATATTTTTTATAGACTTTTCTCACCTACTTTCAATGCCAGTTTTCCCTTATTTGAAGTTTCAATATGCGGCTGTTTTGTCGTTATAACTATGCTTGATTAGGAAGGTTTATGAGGGCATGTTATTTATAGTTGTACTGAGTAACTTCTATAAAGTTTCGAATTCATATTAAATTTATGGGGATTTATTTATTTGTATATTGAAAAGGCGTTCGAAAGTTTCATCTATTTTGAATGTAATTTTGAATACAAATATTTAGAATGAATTACTATTTTACTGCATAAGAGTTATATTGAACAAAAGCGTTTTAAATTTACTTTGGTTTCTTCTGTAATGGTAAAAATGTTGGCTGTTGAGGAAAACATTTAATTCGATTTTTATATAAATGCCTAACGCTTTGGTATTCTAGGTTCGATCAAATTTAACGATTTTTATAGATGTTTATCACCACCACTCGCTAGAGATTAAGCCGATTATGACATTTTGGTATGAAAACTTCCTTTATGTTTGATACTGAGTAACACTTACTCGCGTTTTTCGTCAGTTCTATTAAGTGCAGTTCACCTAAATAACCCGCCATAGTTTACCTTTTATGTATCTTCATTATCCCAATCTTTATATTTCTTGAAGGACAGCTGATATATTGTTAATAAAATACACTAGCTTCATCTTTTAAAAAATGTATTTGAAATTTTTTTTTAATTAGTTTTACTTAAGTAAGTAATATATTTAATTTTAAATCACAGTCTATCTCTTGTACAAAGAGTCTTTGAGTGCGCATGCGTGTAGATTCTTTCAAACAGTTTGTTTAGTACTACATGAAATGGCGAGTAATCCAAAAGTCGTCAAATCCGCAAAAGGTAAGTTCGAGAACAATGGTGATCATTCTAATTATTTGTTTTAAATGTTTAATTTCGGAATTATCATCAATAATATCGATCTTGTTCGATTTTAAAACCTTCAATTAACGACCGGTCCAGTACTACAAGTAGACGCATATCGAAATGCTTTGTGTAAATAAGGAAATGATAGAATCACTATTTTTAGTGTTGCTAAAACGTTTTTTTTCAAAATAAAAAAGGATCAATTTTGAAACAAAATTAAACTGTTATTTTATAATTAATGACCGTTTTCAGAATCGGATCAGCAAGCGCACATCGAGAGCATTGACGGCGTTCAAAACGACATCGACCGACTGAACGAATCATGCAGTGCCGAAATTCTAAAGGTTGAACAAAAATACAACAAACTGCGACAGCCGCACTTCGAGAAACGATCTGAACTCATCAGCAAGATCCCCAACTTCTGGGTGACTGCCTTCGTAAACCACCCCCAAGTGTCTGCCTTGCTTGGGGAGGAGGATGAAGAGGCGCTTCAATCGCTCAGCAAGGTGGTCGTCCAAGAGTTTGAAGACGTCAAGTCAGGATACAAGATCAGCTTCGTGAGTGCTTTTCCCCAATACAATTCGAATTTATTTAATTAATTAAATTTTTTGTATAAAAATAATCATTTTATATTTAAGATTCATTCTCTAATCCCATTCAGCACTTTGAAGAAAACCCCTTTTTTGAGAATAAAGTAATAACAAAAGAGTTTCATCTGACCGAGGCGGGAGAGCCATCTTCTAAATCTACCCAGATTGTCTGGAAGGCTGGAAAAGTAATTACTTTTCAATATATACAGGAATTCTTAAATTAATGGTACTTTAAAATATTCATGCATATTTCATTTATTTAAAAAATAAACTTCCATGAAATTGAGAAACATGTCTCCTCCTCCATTATAGGACCTAACAAAGTCGCAGTCTCCAGGCAAGCCGGTGGCGGGCACGAAGAAGCGGGCGCATGACGAAGGGCAGGACTCGTTCTTCACGTGGTTCCTCGACCACACCGACGCCGGGGCCGACGAGTTAGGAGAAGTGATCAAGGACGACATCTGGCCCAACCCCCTGCAGTACTACCTGGTCAGTACTGGGTGCTGGTGGTCGTTGCATTGTGCTTAGACAGGTTTATACTATCTGTTCAGTTATTAGTGATCATCATTGTGCTTGGCATTTTGGCATTGGTGAGGTTTATACACCCTGGTTACTTGATGTTCACTTGCTTTATGGACTTTTTAACTAAATAAAATGAATAAATATAAATTAAATAAATGCATCTCATATATATATATAAAAAAGTCAAATTAAATAGATGCAAATTCGGGGAATATAAATGTGGAGTGGTCTCTTAAGCTGATCCTCGTTTTTCTCCTGCACAGGCATCCGAGGTGGATGAAGACATGGGAGGAGATGACGAGGACGACGAGGAAGATGATGATGATGAGGCTAGTGCTATTTTAATGCTACCTTCCACCATTATTTCATTAAGTCTCATTAAGCGCTGATGTTTGTGATGGCGATTACCCATTTATAAATTGTCATATTTCGGTAAAAGAAGCCTCTTGACTTATTATCCGCGCCCGCTCAATGATGATTATGATGCTGAGGATGATTAATTGTTTTAAATTTAATTGACTCCGATTTGTTATCTAAATTGTATCTATTAATACCTCTAATATAATGATGGTGATGGTGATGATGATGATGATGATGATCGACAGGAGGAAGCAGGTGCTAACGACGACGGGGCATGAAGCAACTATATCTGATGTCTCAACATTTCCTCACGGTGGACTGCTCTCTAGATAGAATTGTTATTAAATTTGATTTTTATTGTTATATATAATAATTATTATTATATGTGATTTTTATAAGATGAAATAGCTATTACTAATTGAAATCTTGTGTTATATTCGTTTGTTCATTTTGATCTAATAATTTATTTTTACTGTATTTAATTATCTAATTTTCAGTTACATCGTTAGCATCTTGCAACCTGGATATATTGTATGAAAAATATATGATTTATTACACCTCAATACTTCTTGTAAGCCGTTACTGATCAGTTTTCCTCAGAGAGATAAGCACTTGTCACTAGCTCTCAATGTTCGCACTCGTGTTTGCTGCATCCACGCCGTGCGGTTGTCGTTATTTTTGTAGTAAGGTGTTCAAATAAACGTTCTTAAAGGAGTCCTTATGAAGGTGTGCCTAGAACTCGTCTCATGTTGAGCCAGTCTCTACTAGGTCCTTCATTTGAATATGCGGGTTTTCGCCATCCTAGCATGCCTGTTATATGTCTGATTTTAGACGAACTCTAGGTGAACCTTTATGATTGGTATGAAATTGTTTGCTTACCTTTGCGTTGCCTTGACTACACGGTGCTTAGTGACGTAGGTAAACTAATAGTGCTTTAGTGGTTCTTTATCTAATTATACACACAGATCTGACAAAAAATCCCAAAAAAAGTTGAACAATTCTAAGTTTAGATTACTTATTTCGGGGGTGTTTTGTTGGCACACTTCGCTGAGATGGAAGCGTACATGACAGCGCCCAGAGGGAGTGCCTATGGACCCGATGAACCCTTCTACAGGAGCAAGACTCTCTTGCAAGGACTCACTGGTGGGTGGCTGATGTTGAAGTAGGATTTACGAGAGTTATTAAGATACATCATTCCTATATATAAGATGTAACAAGTTTTTGGTTTGTTCAAAGTATAACCCTTTTAGAGTTTTAACGCCTCTAGTACTCTCTCCAGAATCGCAACATGCAACACAAGGGGCATTCGACGCAACAACTACAACGTCTCAACGTACTCACACCTCGTTGCCATGGAGGGCGAACACCTACTACGGAGCCTCAACCAACAATCCCTCAGTTCCTCACGCCTTGAGCATGCCTCAGCCCACGCATGACCAACACCTCCTCCGCAACACCGACCCTCACAAGGTCCCGCCTGTCTTCTCGGCCGCTCGCACCAACCTTCACACCAGGTTTGATTTGATTGATTGATTGATTGATAGGTGACTGCTTGGTAGGGTTACTGAAAAACTATATCTCATTGGAAGTTATTAATTGAAATCCTCATGCTGGTAATACACATTTTTTTAATGTTTAAGATTTTACAAAATAATTTCTTCGGAAGGTACAACACTGGAGATTGGAACACTTCGAACGACCTGAACTGGATATCGGGAGACAGGGTTCGAGAGAGTAGTGAGGCTGTGAGGAGGCGTGCTGTGGACGTTTGCAAGGAACTCGATGAGAGGACCAGGAACAACCAACAAGAGTCAGGAAAGAAGCTTGGTTAGTTAAGGAAGGTCACTTTAAAAAATTGATTCATTAAAAAAATGTTTAAAATTTTTTTTATTAATAAATTCAAAATTTAATCGTTACAAATTCTTTTATACATTAAATATTTTAGGCAGTCGAATTGGAGAAATTGAGCAGTGGAAGGCCGAACTGAGGGCCGAGGTGGACGACACTGTGTCAGAACTGAGAGCTTTGGAAAAGGATAAATGGGAGTTGGAACAAATTCTCATGAGTTTAAATGAGCCTCTGAGGATCGCTGAGGAATGCATGTATGCCAGAGAAAAGAGGAGGGGCATTGACCTGGTGCACGATGATGTCGAAAGACAGCTCATTAAAGTGAGTAAGAAAATATAGTTTTTGTAAAAATAAGTAAAAATATAGTTTTTGTAAAAATTTGTAAAAATATAGTTTTTGTAAAAATATGTAAAAATATAGTTTTTCAATATATTTTTCTATTTTATGGGAATTTTTATAGGGATTTTTCATTGAATAAACATCACAAGAAAACTATAACTAAATTTAATTTACGTTCTTTTTCTTACTGTGGTCCTCTTTTATGGAATTCTTTACCTTCTTCTTTAACTTCAACTAAGTCACTCATAACTTTCCGTCGAGGCCTGAAGACGTACTTGTTTGGGACGTGATGGCTGAGCGCTTTTGTTCGCTTAGTAAAGGGCGCTATACAAATTATTAGTGATTGATTGATTGATTGATTGATTCCGAAGGAAGTGGATGTGCTGAAGGATTGCCAGAACAAACTTAACTGGCTGATCAGAGACGTGACTTCTCAACTAGCGTTGGAACTTCTATAAATTTATTTATTTAAATAAATAAATAATATATTTAAAACTACCAATCACCTTCTCACTTATTCTTCACACATAAAAAAATTTAATATTTCACCTTTACCTCCACCACCAGCCTTGACAGGGCAGTACTGCATGAGTTACAGATGGATCTTGATGACAAAGAAGTCGCTTTGAAGCTGGACAATACTTGCCACAGACTCAACCACGCCAACAGAAGCGCCAAGTACTACGACGGAGTTCACCGAATCGATAACCAGTAAGTGTCTGTCAACTAGTTACTTATGTTAGTCCAAATTGTGTGTAAATTTTAGAGCAATCTATCTTAACCACAAACACCAGCTCTTATTGTAACTCCTTATCCTACCATTGAAACTCACACCCACTTCTACCACCAAGAAAATCACCATCATCTCTTTAACCACCACTTCAAGCACCATCACTTCCACCAACAGTACTTCAGTTCCAATCACCTGGTACGAGCACAGCTCGAACAACGTGAAGAGGGCCAGAGCCGAGAGAACAGCATCGGCAGCGATAAGGAAGAGAGCGGTCGAGTTCGCTGAAGCCGTTTCGAAAGCCACCAACGACCAGTGGAACGCCGTGAACACCTCGCTGAACGACCGCTTGAAGGAGTATCAAGAGGCTAAGAACAAGCTGCAATTGAACCTGCTCCAGGTGAAGGGGATGTGGAGTTTTTAATGTGAGGTTCAGACCGGTAGCCAGAATAACGAAGAAATACTCATTTACCACTTTTTTGAGTCTTCAAAGTTTTTATACAGACGCTGCAAGAGATTTTGGAACAAGAGAAAACGATTGAGACGGTTAAGAGATCAATAGAAGCAAAGGGCGCTCCGTTGAAAGTGGCGCAGACCCGGCTAGCCACCAGAACCAGAAGGCCCAATGTTGAAGCTTGTAGAGATCTGGCCCATCACAGGTAGTTGGGATGGAATCTGGGTTAAAAAAATATTTTTATGAAAATACTAATAAAATAATAAATTGATATTAAAATAGACAAAATCAGTTATTTTCAAAAGTTTACAATCGCACACCGATCTCTTTTACTCAGATTGGTAGGCGAGGTGCACCAGCTGGGAGACAGCGTGGAGCAGTTGAGGGTGCAGTTACACCATGCCGAAAACGCTCTGCAGAACCTTCTGCGGGTCAAACTGTCTCTGGAACATGACCTTGATGTCAAGAACAATTCCATTCTGATTGACCGACAAAAGTGTCTGGATCTCAGATTCAATCCAACACCCCACAAGACTGTCTGAGTGCAAATGCGATCGAGAGTTGCTGTGTAGGGTTTAAAAATATGGATTTCAAGTAGATTTTCACGCCTATTTAATTAAAGAAAATTGTAAACCTTTTTTTTAGTTTCATTTTTCAACGGAGTGAATTCATTTTTTTATTAAATAAAACAATTATGCACTATTATTAGTTAAATAACCCATTTATTAAGAGCTTTATAAAATTCAAACATTCTTGAGCAAATAAATAAAAATTCCAAAACTTAACTTTAAAAGTTTAATTTTTAAAATCCAAATAAATTCTCCATTTTAACTTAGCGCTCAAAGAAAGACAAAATATTAATTTAAATAACACAATGGCGACGGACCTGAACCAAGCATAAAATTTACAAAAGTGTTGTCAAGAAGATTCTTCAGATCAATGTTTGTAATGCAAGTCTGAATGTGAGTTATACATTGTGAGTACAACCCAGGCGTTTGACAGGAACGAATGAATGGATCGCTTTTAAACTTCACTGCATAAATCATACTGCTATCATTATATTACAATACAATTATTGTATTTCACTGTTTCTTATTACTTTTACTATTATAAATAAAAGCCCTTTAAACTTTGAATTACTTTTAACAGCTTTATATTCCTTCATCTGATTGAGATAGTCTATAATATAATGAAGTTAGATGCAGAGATTGAATACTGGATTAGACGCATTCGACGAATTGTTGTGCTATGTGGATGAGAGATGAAGCAAACTGTACAGTGGATATATACACGCGGGGATACTCGGTAGGGGTGCATCAGGGGGTTACCACACTCCATCGTATAAAACCTTCATTTAACGGTCATTTAACGCTTTAGAAATAAGTTGATCTAATTGATGAGAGGCACGACAATTATCAAGTGTATGTACATCGACAATGTCATCGACAGTTTTTTTCAATAAACTGAGATATGTCAGTTACGCGGGATGGTTTTGGGTGGCATAATGGTTGAAAACAGAATGCAATTTTTAAATTGCT
The DNA here is from genome assembly GCA_943735955.1 of Piscicola geometra. Lineage (NCBI taxonomy): Eukaryota > Metazoa > Annelida > Clitellata > Hirudinida > Piscicolidae > Piscicola > Piscicola geometra. Next base: position 4,374,604 of record OX030957.1, on the reverse strand, counting down.
TGAGATTTAAAACAGGTTATAAATAATGCGAATGAAACAAATAAAATTAAATTTGTTGGAACCAGGAAAACATCTAATCCGCAATTTTTCTAAAAGAAAAAAATATGTAAAAACAAAAAGAATTGTAGTAAAATCTTTTAATCAATTTAGATGTTAAAAAAATATGTTGAAGAAACCTCAAAAAATAATTTCATTTCACAAAAGAATGTTAAATTAAATATTTTGAAACTTTGTACAATAATTTTCACATACTTTTAGATACAAATAATTATGTTTGGCGTGATAGTAAGAGCTGGATAGAAATTTATTATTATTATTTTAGCATTCATTGCTTAGGAAACTCGTCACTTTATGGCGAAGTCTGCAGTCAAAACATAACAATTGTTAAATACTATACACCGTCAATTTATCAACCAGTAAATCTCCGTCTTGCCAATTTTATCTCAAAATATAATGAATTATTAATAATAATAATTGGATTTCAAACTGGATCTGAAAATAATATTTATAAAGAAAAAAAGTTAAAAGCTTACTATTCAAAGGGTCTCTATTTTGTATTTAAAAAATGTTTTTTAAATAGAAGAAAATAACACGTTTGAAAATGCCACTCTTTATAGTAATGCTTTTTCAAAAATTAATGTTTTGGACTTTAAATAGGAAAAGAAATTCTTAAAACATTGTTTTATAGACGGGAAAAGCACTTGAGAAAAATATAAAAATAAAAAATCTTCACTAGATATTTTGAAGGTTTTGATACTAGATACATGAGTAATAAAAAAATTGATAGACGATACGGAAATGTTTTACAAAAGAAACTTTATGCTGATAGAGTTTTTAGTCTTGGCTGAGTCTTTTTAAATAAAAAAATACAATGAAGTAAAATAACACAATCACCATTTGAAGCCTATTCAGAACACGGACGAAACTCACTGCTATATTATACACTCAAGTACCAGCTCAATATAAACATCAATGTCGGTTCATCTGTTTTTTTAAAGTTCAATCTTTCTTCTCTAGAAAGATACGAGTATATATTTACTAACTTATTACACAGGGATAAACGCATCAGATCAATTGACCTTCAAGCGTCAGTTTCGGCTTTTTGGCATAATACCAAGAGTCAGTTAGGCTTGCTTGCTCGCACGGCAGGAAACTTGCGTCCGGAGCACTAAAGGAGCGCTTTTCTTCATATGGGGTTTGGTTATTCATGGGGAAAAATAAGTTATAGTCGGTGGATTTTGGATTTATACGGTCGGGTGTGAGGTTGAAGGAGTTTAAGCTGTTCTGAAGGCTCGCTTGACCGCCTGCTTGGATGGATGGGTTTTGGGTGTGTTTGTTGTTCATGAAAAATGATTGTTGGTTGAAGTTCGAATCGTTTTTTTGGGTATTGGATTCTACGGAAAAAAAGTCGTTGTTGCTTTGAAGCATGTTGTAGAAGTTGTTGGGGTTGTTGTTGGAGTTGTTGTTGGGGTTGTTGTTGGAGTTGTTGTTGGGGTTGTTGTTGGAGTTGTTGTTGGGGTTGTTTTCGTGTGAAGGGAGCATGGTAGACTTGTGGTTTTTGTTGTTATCGTTGTTGTAGTTGAAGAGGTTCTGGTTGATGAAGTTGTTATCAAGGGTGTTAGCATTGGAAGGGTAGTTCTTGAAGCAGTCGTAGTTGAGGTCGTGGGGGCTGGCTTGAGAGCACTTGTGGCTGGAGGAAGATGGAGACTGAAGCGTAGAGTTGGATGGAGAATAAAAGTTGGTGCTGGGTGAAAAACTGCTGTTGTCTGAAACGAACGAACCAGGAGACGAAGAAAGCGGTCGGTTTTGCTTGGAAAGGTAACTTCCGTTGAAGTTGGGAATGCCGTTGAAGTCAAACTTTGAGGTGTCGGACAAAACGTGGTGTTGGCTGACCAGGATGTCCGGCTGCTGGTGCGCGTGCAGTTGCGAGTTGTTTTTGTAAATGGGTGTTGTTTCATAGGGCCGTTGGAGGAAAGGTTTGGTTGCTGGTGGTGAGGGAGATAACGGCTCGGGCTTCACGCCCGACTTGTCTATTGAGTTCAGCATGGACTTGGTGGGAGAGCTTTGAAGTTTGTGGAATTTCATTAGATTAATAAATAAATATTTTTTTTACAAATTTTAATTTTATTTTGAGAATTGACCACTGAAATAGAATGATAAGATCATCACGCTTACTTTTCGTTAGTTTTACTTGTGTTTTGGAATTCTGCTACCAGATTCACCAAACTTTTCCATTCCTTACTTAATTGAGCTGCAAAAACATTGGAGAGTTAATGGAGGTGCGTCATAATTGCAAATTAATTTCGAATTAAATTCCTATAAAAGATTTTAATTGTTTTAATTTAGATTGATGTCTGTTAAAATAGCTTAATGGGCCCTCACCCTGCATTCTCCTTACTTATACGACTACTTAAATAATTATGTTTTAATTCGTCATGAAAAGTCATATTAGTCATTTCCTTTTAATCACCACTAACTGTAGTCTCCGTCAGTCTTTTCGTCCTTGATCACTTGATTTCCAAAGACTATATTCTGAAATTTATGTTTAATAATAATAATAATATAGCTAATTGAAACTAATTAAACTAAGTTTTTAACGGGAGAACAGATCAAACACATCACGAGAAAGTTTTCTCTTTCCCTAATGGATGTTTTCTTTGTGTCAAGCGAGGAGCAGATGAGGCTTCAAGCAGAACACCAAAGCAGAAGCGCTCAAGGCTGACACGGCGACAAGTGTGGAGCTGCTCTGTCTTCCTTTCAGCAAGATATTGAAAGAGGAAGAAGTCTTCGAAAGAATCGAAAGAGGGTTATCTCATTAATTTCCCAAATAAAACGATTTCAGTTTCTGTTCCAATTACCAAGAAATCACGCTGTTGTCCCTTCCAGAAGAAAATTTAATCACGTCTTGATGCACCGAATGAAAGATGCAGAGGACAGACCTCTCCCAACAAGACGGCTTTCAGATAAAGATCGTGCACGTATCAAAGTGCCAATTTGAGCATCAACAGAAGAAAGATCAAGATGTTGAGAGCAAATGTGTCCAATGATTCGCATCAACATAAACATTCGGCTCTTTAAAACCTTGGGAAGCCAATGTTCCAGACAGGAAGAATTAAATTAATATATTATCTAATCATCCTTAGAAAAATGATTTTTTTTATATGATTCGCACTTCGATGTCGGATTGCTCATTGTTGGCGAGTATCTCTCCCAATTTGAGGATGAACTCGTCCGACATGTTGTCTTCATTTAGGTTTTCCTCAACGCCTTTCTTCTCGGTCGTTTGAGGGTCATCTTGTCTCTCTCCCTCCCGAGAATCACTCCATTCGTCGTTGAAGAAAATGCCGCTTTGTTGATGTTGTGGATAGGAAGTGTCGCTGAAGTGCTGGAAATTTGGCGTGTAGCACTGGTTGCTGGAGAATGGCTGGCTGTTGAGTTGGGATGGGTTAGAGAAGTTGGTTAGATGAGTGGATTGTGACTTTAAAGGTCTGGAGATTGATTGTTGAGTGTTGTTGTTGTTTGTGGTGACTCTAATGTATCCATCGAGGCTTTTGTCGTTGTTGTTGTCGTTGTTGTTGTTATTGTTGTAGTAGTTGTTTTTGTAGTTGTCCACGCTGTTACATGATGTTACTACTTGTTTGAATTTGTCTCCTGTCTGCAGAGAATATATGTTGAAGCGCTTAAAATATCAAAAGTTTAAATCTGACTATTTAAACACGTAATTTTGAACCGTTAAACATGATTTTTAAAAAAAAATAATAAAAATATAAACATTTTTAATTCATTTATTTCCATTTTTTGTGTGGAAAATTTAAAAAAAGCATTTTTACCTCGATTCCTTTGCTTTGATGTTCTGAGTCATCATCGGTAGCCTCCAAATAGCCCAAGTCCCCTTCCTTGCCACACATTCCTCCCAAATCCTGCACAAGTTAATTATATTATGTGAAGTGAATACGATTTATTATTTTTAACATTTTAAAAAGAAATTTTTCAGTTTTTTTTTGTTTTTTTTTATAACTTGAAAACACAAAAAAGGCGCTAAACATTTTTCCGAAGAGCAACTATCGACAATTACAGAAAGCTACGAAGAACGACTAATAACAGTTAATAACGTGAAACTCACAGCGACGCTGCAGTCGTCAAAAGCGTCATCTTTCTTCCGCAACATCTGAAGTGGTTGAGTTACAAGTGAGAATTCATGCAGCAGAGTAAGTATACAATTTACAATTTAGTTATTGTATAAATTATAGTATAAATTAATAAAGACACTGTACCGTTAATAAAATGCATTTATCATAAAATTAGTTTATAATTAATATTGAAATAATCTTTCTAGCTACCCTCGCTGTCTTTTATCTCTATACGAAGATATTGCATTTTTCTTTTCAGAAAAAAAAACTCCAAAATTTTTGCTATATTCAAAGAGAGCACATCACAAATTAATAATAAATCTTAGAAAAAATTACATTTAAAAAATGTAAAACTGGGCTTTTTATATCTTATCATTTAGTGATATCAAGGAAACTGGATGCTTTAAGATATATTAAGGGTTTTGGTAATCAGTTTTTCAAAAAATTCAGTTAAAAAATCGAATATAAGATATATTTCCAAGAATTTATTATTCTTTTTAATACTTTAGCTAGTTGATACAGGCCAATTCACAACAAATAAAGTTAGTTATTAACTCACGTCGACGATATCTCGGTTGGTCTTGCTCTCGTGGGGGTGGTTGTGTTCGGTGTACTTGATGAGGATCTTGTCCATGTCGGTGGAGGCGAATTGAAAGAGTTTGTTGGTGTTGCTGAACATGATGAGTGCGATGTCGCAGTCGCAAAGGACGCTCAGCTCGTAAGCCTTCTTCATCAAACCGAACTTTCGCTTCGTGAACGTCACCTGTGGTGTAGTGGGTTTTGAGTTTCAAGATTCTTGCTTTTGTCGAAAAAAATTTATTCTTTATTTTTGCACTTTAATGTTTTTATATGTTGCAGCTAAACGGCACTTCGCGTAGAGACTGAAAAACCAAGTAATTCGCATAACGACTGATTCACTAAGTCAATACGCGGTTTGATTAGAAAAACCAGCCAATACGCGAAGAACTTGAAAATATAGTGAGAATAAAAAATGTATAACATCAATGAAAGTATACCTTTTAAATTTAATAATTAATTTCTTTTTGCAAGCGAAACTTTAATTGCACTACGTATACAAAGCCTCTCAAACTTAAAACCATTGCATCTGTTGGTCTGCTGTTTATTCCCAAGAAGATACTCCCAATGGAAAAATCATTGGCCACCCGAATTGTTTGACGGCATGACGAGCTTTATTATTGGTGTCTATATCTAAATGAGTGAGAAATCATCTTTAAGGCCCTTCGCATATTCACTGATTTTCATAGTCCATACGCATATTTGCTATGGGAATCAGTCATTACGCCTGGTTTTTCAGGCTCTTCGCAAAGTGCCTGATTACGCGTTTGACTGTAGGATTTAGGAGAAGAATGATTTATTGAGGTTTGAGACACCTATCAGAAAAGATAGAGTATCAATTAAAATTCCTAGTGTGAGATTTTTCAATGTAAATAACAAATTTAATAAATAAAAACATATTTATGTTAAAATAAAATAAAAATCTGGCTTAGAAATATTTCCGTATATTTCTATATATCTAAAATCTGCCCAATAATAGTATATTTTAAATTTTTTGAGTTTCAGTTCTAAATCGAAAGATTTTTAATGCAACCACAAATTATATGATGCACTCTTTCATCCCTAATTCAAGGAGTAGTTTCATAAGCCGCTACTTGTTTCAGACTTGAAGCTCCATTGAGGCGTACGTACGTGCAAGCAAGCAAGCAAGCGTGTGCGTGTGCGAGTTGTGCAAGGGTTTACGTCATTGGGAGAGTGCACACCTCCAGCAGTTGAGCTCTATGACGTCAGAAGGGTCATTCACAAAAACGCTGCTTCGTCTGCTGCAAAATGCATTGCAAAACTGCATGAAATTATGGGTAGATATTCTTTTTTACGGGTTTTTTTATTTGATATAAAATCAAGAACAAATGTACCAGTTCTTTGGAGTTTAAAAAATATTTCTATCGAATTTTTAAGAATATTTCCTAACATTTTCAGATGCCTTGCGTTTAGTTGAAGACGATATTGCTCAATGAAAATGCCTGACCTTTTTCAAACTATTTTTTTTTCTTTTTCGTTAATAAAGTTAGCTTAAAAATTTAATTTTCCTACACTTGATCTTAACCTTCTATAAAAAATTCAAACTACTTTCCCAAAGCTCTCTTCTTTATTTTGAAGGGTATTTAAAAAATTTATTTACACATGGGTGTGCTTTTAAATCATTGTAATCTTCTCAAGTCATATTCGCTCTCAATTGTTTCGAATGCTGTGGTTCAAATCTTATATAATCTATTCTCTAAAATAAGCTGCATTGTTCCACACATTGAAAAGGCTGTTTGTCTATTTATATCGACATTCAAGGGTGGCAAAGTACAGTTATTAGACCTTTCCAATTTTCGGACACTTTGCATACACTTGTTGCCGTAGCAAATTTGGTAAATAAAGATCTAAAAAGCTTAATTTATTGGAAGTGACACTTGAAATGATGTTTTTAAATCTGATGTTTTGGGTGATGCTTTACAAAATTTCTCCAAGGAATTCGCATCCACAGTGAATTTTTTCTAGCATTTAAAATATATATTACTATTCGCATTGAAATATTATTTGGTATGGGAGCCCATTAGCTGATGATTATTAAACTATCCTGTGGGGGCTTCTCTAACTGGTATTTTGATGAAAAAAATAATTTTCAATACTCACAATTTATAACTTTTTTATTATTTCTTAATCATTTGAAAATTATTAATTTGTTAATCATTTGTTTTTCTCAGAAAATTTTTATTTTCTAGCATGAAATCATTGAATTGTTAAGAGCACTCCAGAAAAATGTCGATCATAAGAACTAAATCGAAAAGAAGTCGTTATATAATTGTTTTGCCCTTCTAAAATATTTTTAAAAGCTATAAAAAATACCGTTTACAAAGCAGGATAATTTCACCATAAGATTAAATGAAATTATTATTTTAATGATTAACAGGGGTTTGCACGAACCATAGCATCAGTTTCAGGGATTTGCACAAAAGACTCATTGTTGGCTGACACATATAAAAGTTTATTTAGGAATACAAATTTAAGAACTTAGGCTTTGTTTTCTGGGCTAGGTAACGTAATTATTGAATACCAAGATAATGTCTATGCTTAAATCACCTTCGGTACAAATATTTTAAAAGAAAATTTTGGAATAACTTTAAACCAACTTTAAAAAACAATTCATATTAAATATGGTAAATATATTGTCAAAATATTTTTTATAGTTCAAAATCTAACCTGTCGATTTCTCTCGTCCATTATTTGGGATATCTTTATCTTCTTGCGACCCATTTTTTATTCGCGTGAACTGTAAAAAATATTTTATTACAAATGATTTTTTTAAGATACGCAATCTTTAAAATAATGATTCTGAGTAATACTAATTGAATTTAGTGTCAGCACTAAACTCATGATAAAATAGATAAATAGATAAAACTCATGAAGTCGCCTTCGACGATCTTAGTTGAGAATAGAGCATCTCGAAAAGACTTCTTGTATGTTTTCATAGTCAGAAGAGATTATAAGTTTGAAACAAATAAATAATATTCAATAAATTGATATTTAGATAAAAACAATTTATTTTGGTTTCGATTAAGTTTCGAAACTAGCATCATTAGACATCAATCAATCTTGTACAATAGCGTCAAACTCATAAATCAAAGTAATACGCACGTTTGTCGAGCTATTTGCAAACTAAAACTAATTTGTTAATAATGAGAGCCTTATTACATAAAACGAATCTATCAAACTCATTTTTTCACACCAATTACATAAAAAATATCCATACAAGCCTTCTCGACCTAGAACCTATTTATAGTTTTTGCATCCTAAAATAGATTCTGCAAGTAAGTTCATGAATATTCAAAAGGCGGGATGACGTGGGTGGTGCTGGAAAAGGTTGCATAAGCAGGGTAGTCATAACGATGCACCTCTTGGAGTTTGCAGAAGAGCAAGATGAAGAAGAAGATGAAGAGGATAATTATGAAAATGATGAAGAAGACGTAGATAAAAAATTTGAACTGTAGTTTTTTTTATTTTAAAGATTTCATTTTTTTCTTTTGTTGAGATCTATCCAGTATTGGCCTAAATCTCATTTATATGATAACTACCAGGAAAACAATTGGATGCATCAAATCCCCTAATGAAACCACCAAACAAAACCTACGTTCTTTAGATTCAGAAAAAAATATTTAAAATTAATTTATGAGAGACTCATTAACATCATCATTTTTCAAAAAATTACCTCAAGAGAGCTTCAGCCTTCGAAGTGAGAAGGTTGAGAAGAGGGAAAAGAAAAATATGATTTTTTCGGGAAATTACGTTTAATGAAGTATGAATTGCAAAGCATTATATTTAACCTTAAGAGAAGGAAGAATATCGATAGAGAAGAGCAAGCAACGAAGAAGAAAAAGCCTCATGGATCAATGCCCTCATAAAGGGATAGCAGCCAAGTTGAATACTTTGAAATAACAAATATTTAAATTTTGTTTTTTAGAGTATGTAAGTATTTAATTTCCATTAATTTATTGTTATTATTATATATCGATTTTGAGAAACTTTTTATTATTTAAATGCTTTAGGAAACGAGTAATTAATATATAAACAGCTTATTAATATAAATTTTATTTATTAAAAAGCGTTTCGATTTATTTTTCAGCCTGTGATTTAATACATTAAAAAATATTTTAATTTAATTTGAATCACCATGAAATACCATGGAAATAATTTTTTTTAACCTTATACCATAGGATTTTTTTACAGAAACTGGAATATATTATAACTTAAATCTCAAATTTTACAAGACGTTTTACATCTAAGTTTTTATATATTTTTAATGCTTGACGATATAGTCGACGATCTTGTCATGAATTTTTAGAGTATAAAAGTTATATTTTTCACCCCAGCAAAAACATTAAAATGTATTAATTGGCCCACATTTCAGTTTCATTTTACTTTTCCAATAATTTCAGTCTCATTTTACTTTTCCGATAATTTCATTTTCATTTTATTTTTCCAATAATTTCATTTTCATTTTATTTTTCCGATAATTCCAAATAATATCCCACTTTGTATTTTTCTCTGCATTGCCAATCTCGAGCGCTGGTTCATACTGCTACTTACTCATGCTAGTCGATATATCTTTCGTGACGTCAATGCTTCCCAGCAACTCTTACTCAGCATCACGTGCCCTTGTGAGAAAAATGCTTTTAGGTGCCTAGCTTAAAAATTCATGTTTTTGCTAAATGTTGAGCATTTTATTTTAATTTAATATGAAACATTTTTATAAAATAATCTAAGCTTTAAATAGGTTTTCAAGTTTTAGCTTATTCTCTCTTTTGAATCATATTTTTACATTTTAAATCAGATGAAACGGAAGTTCGACTATGAGCTCCTCAAGAAAGACTTTATCATCAAGCCATCTTTTAATGAGCATAACATTCAAAGAATCAAGCCCGCACACAACTACATACCACCCACACATTCTTACACACCAATGCCCATCAGCAAGACAAACACCCACACAGACAAAGACACAACCACACAGACAAACACCCACTAACACACCCACCCACACAGACAAACACCCGCACAGACGCACAGACACTCAACCACCCACACAGAAAAAGACTAACAACAACGCATCAGACCGATCGATGGTCGAAACATGGTACCATGCCTCCAAGATCGATCCAAATTATAAATATTTTCGTTTCGCGGTCAAGTCGATACCAGCAAGGCGAATTTTGGACTTTTTAATTGCATTTTATTGCGTTTCCGACTAAAGATGCTTTCTAAACTCCAATTAAAAGGGTTTTTTCTTGCCTTTATTTTGTTTTAATTTTTTCGGGAATGAGATTATGGCTACCTGAAATGAATATTTATTACTAAGTATGTATCCAACCATCGCTAACCTCCTTCAATAAGATCCTCTTGTAGAAACAACCTAGGCAACTTCTCGACAGATTCTTGTGAATGCAAAACTGTTTTACACAAGGAGCAAATAAGAGTTGCTCCAATAGTTGAAAAATATTCTTAAATATTTGTTCTTTAATTGTGTTAATGAAATTACTTTCTATTTAATTAAAAAATTAACGAAGCAGTCATGAATCAATTTATTCCCTCTCTACTATCACTTTTATATGACTTTTCAGCGTTACACAAGAAGCATAATTCTTCTCTCAGATACTCATACACCTTCGATACATATAAGTTTAAAAATGCTATATCTCAATATATCTACATGACTACTGCTCACTCGGCGCTGTCCAAAGAACTTCTTTACTATTATCTTTTATTAAGGCTAAAAAAATTTATTCATACAATAATTTTGCACATATAAAAAATATGAAGAAAAAAAGTTTTCATATTATTTTAATTTTTATCAACATTTAACCCGGATTACAATAATATAATTTTTTTTTAATATTAAATCATTCACTAAAAGTTTATAACTATTAAACAATTTTTCAAAGTATATGGAAAATAAAATGTAAGTAAAAACAAAAATAATTTTTTTAGCAAAGTGTCTCATTAAAGAAAAGTATTTAAAGCATTTTAAATCTATGCACTCACCTACTTAAGTTCAAAGAATAGATGAAAAATTTTAAAAACAAAAAACTCTTTTTAACAAGATATTTTCGAATCTTGAGTTCAAGGGCTTCTGCCTTCATCCAGTTTATACGTTAATATATAAAAAACGATAATAATTTTAGTTAATTTCTGAATAGATTTATAACTTTTTTAAATCGCAAAAAAGCTATAGTGTACAATTCAGATCTTCTGAGCAGTCATTGCCAGCCCTAACTTCAACTCGCTCATCGCAAAGTGCAGTCCAATGCAGAGGCTTTAAATATCCTATATAGTTCAATATTTTTATTTATAACAAATTAATTTATTTAAAACCTAAAAATCATAAAAATCTTAATAAACTATTTACTGCTAGAATCTTAGACCCGCACAGAAGATCACGTCGATTTTCTCAATTTTTTCCAAAAAAAAACATTCTAGTTTATATTTCTTGAAAAAAAATATATAATCAAATTTCATTTATTATTTAATCTAAATCTTAATTTTTTATTTGTTTTATTCTGCAGCATTCATAGGACAGCGTTGTATCTATTAACTGTAACTGTAACTGAAATTGGTCAAATAACAGGGAAAATGATTTCAGTTAACTTATTTTGGAAACTGTAACTGAATAATCTAAAATATTTATTTTTTATATTAATAGTATTAAAAAATGCTGTAATAGAAACTGTGAAACAATATTTGGACAGCTTCCGGTATAGAAGTGAAATATCCTATCATAACTAAACTGCTACAGGATTTGATAGCTGCACAATGTGCCGTGCAGTTGCATTTTTAAAAAATTACTTTCTGTCTGTGGAGACTTAAATTACGGGAAACAAAATAAAGTAGAAAAACATAAAAAATTTGCTTACTAATGTTTTGTTGATTCTGGTTTTCTTACAAATAAATAATATACAAGCTTTAATAGTAACTAAAAATAAATGCAATATTAACTGAAAAATGATTTTTTTAAAACTGTAATTGTAATAGTAACTGAAAAGATCATAAAAATGAACTGTTGCTGTAACTGAAAAACCTGAGCTGAAACTACACTAGGATATACAACAACAAAAACATATAAAATAATTTAAAAATACCATGGGCGGTGATCGTGGTGGGGTCCTAGGATCCAGACCCCCCCCCCATTTTTTTCACTAAAAACATTTTAAACTCTTGTTTTGAAGCGAAAATAATCGTCAAACATGGTATAAAACAGAATTGTTACATATTAATACATTGTATTTGTAGTTATAGTTATAGCTGTCAAAAAAAAAGAAATTTCATTGCTTTATTAAAAATTTGTATAAGAAAAGTTAAAAAATGTTTTTCTTAAGTTGGGGAGGGGGGCAGGACCTCAGGACCCCCTCCCCCCAGGATCGTCCATGCTGGTTAGGACCCTTCCTGGAAAATACAACCATATATGAACAAAAACCGCTTTAATGTTGAATAACATCTTGTTCGTCCTTTATTTTGTGTGTGAATATTATTAAAAACTATTAATTTTGACGAATGTTTTATGTGTTCACTCGAATTCAATTCAAAATGAACTTGATACAAAATCATTAAAAATTATAATTTTCATCAATCCTATAAAAACTATAACAATAATTTTGGTCAAAACCATTTTTATAAAACAAGATTAACGTATCATTTTTTATACTATTTCAAAGAATCAAATAAATATATTTCAATCACCAGGCTACCATCCTACATACAAACTATATGACTTTTCAAAGCAGCCTAGGAAACATTCCGGCTACAGATGCTTTACAAGTATTTAAAATTCTTAGCTTTTTGACCTAACAGTTTTGTTTTATTTCCAAATCCCTTAAAATTTCTATTTCAACTTTTTATTTTTCTATGCATATACAATATATACTTTTTATCCTGATTTTGCGGTCAAGAATGGGTATTTGTGTACTCCATGTGTACATAAACGTCATGGTGTTGACCACTTGGCATACAACTTTTGAAAAGTATTTGTTTAATTGAAGAATATCCGTTGTTTTTGTAATATTTTAACACAACTTTCATACATAACATTCTCTCGAACTCTTCAAAAATGTATTTTTTTCTTTTCTTTTTGCAATTTTAGGTGAATATTAGCACTCAAAAACCTCTGGATTGAGTAATCATCAGAAAGATTTTAAGTTCTCTTCTCAATTACCATTGTATGCGCTCCTCTCAAAACACATCCTTCCTTCATAAATATTTGTCTGGCACCAGTACTTACAGTAGGATTTGTAATTTATCCGAATATATTTATTTATATATTAACAAACATATTTATTGATTTATTTCCAAATTTATTTGTTTATATATTACCAAACATATTTATTTATTTATTTCCGAATTTATTTGTTTATAAATTTTTCAATACATTTATTTAAATATGAAGAACTTTGAAAACACTTTTTGCCGTCATCTTTTTCTTAGCCGTCTTCTCAGTCTTCATCCTCTCAGACAACATAATAATCTATTTTCTCATTCGGATCAACTGTCATCATTTAGTTCCAAGTTATTTAAACATGTTTTTGCTTCAAGTGTTTTAAAAAAAAGCCTATTTTGATGAATTTTAAATTCTTTTGTAAAATTTAAGCTCGAAATATTTGAAAAACAGTGGCAAATGCATTATTGCCCTCTATTTTATTTTTAAATATAAAAATAATGTAACAGAAAAGAATAATTTTCTATAATCTATGTGTGCGGAGATTGGTTTTTCGTAATAAACACCCTCTCTCACAGGCATACACACAGCAACACCCAGCGATATATTCACACATACAAACACTCCTGCAACAATAAATTATATGCCTGTGTTTAGGTATTGTGTCTTTGTGTGTGAGGGTGTGTGTATGAATTTGTGTGTGTGTATGTGTGTGAGTTTGTGTCTGTGTGGTTGTGTGTGGGTATGTATGTGTTTGTATGTGTGTTTGTGCGTGTGTGTATTTGTGTATGTGTGTGTGTGTGTGTGTGTGCGTGCGTGCGTGTATAAGTGTTGTGTGTGTAAGGATGTGTGTGTTTTTGTATGTGCCAATATGTGTGTCACTGTGTGTTTGCTTATATGTGGTCAAAGGTTGTGTGTCTTGATGTCTTGTTGTCTTGACGTGTCCTTTCTTTGTGAATGTTTCCTAAATTGAAAATTTATAAGACTCCTCTCATCATTCTTTCGTGCTCTTTTCGGAATTTAATTTATCGGTTTTTTACTCAATTTTATAAATATGTGTAATTTACATAAGTTGTGTACATGCAACTATGTGTGTAATTATGCGTACACGAATGTATGTGTACTGGTTTGTGTACTGGTTTGTGTACGCAAAGCTCCATACAAAGATGCATAAAAGCTTGTGGGTGTTGTGGACGATGAACGGTTCTCAGCGGACGAACGTACGAAAGTGCCGTAGTACTGAAACGATTTCCTGGTGGAACGAATAATTGCCGACTGACACCCGCCCAAGAGACACCACCACCAGCACCACAGCAGCGTGGCGATGAGCATGATTGGCCGAATGCCCCCTGACCCCGCTGAGCCTTTGACCCTCCCAAATTAATACCACCCTTCCCCATGATCGGTTCTCTCTTCTTAACTCTTTCTGTGTGTTTGTGTGTTTGTACCGTTGTGTTTTTCTTTGTTTGTATCGTTGAGTCTTAGTATCTCTCTTTGTTTGAGTCGTGGTGTCTTAATTTGTTTTAATCGTTGTTTCTTTTTTTGGTAGTTTTGTCTTGGTTTGTTTGTAACGTTGTTTTTTTTCTTTTTAAATTGTTCAATTTTATTCTTCACAAGTGGCTTGTATTTAATCACCTTCAAACATATCTTGAGTTGAGTATTCTTTCGTGCAATCTTTCAAACAGCTCCTATTTCTTTGTTTTTTCCGGTCACGCGAAATAAATGTCAGAAAACTAGTTTTCAATCAAGGAATTTTATTGAATTTGTAATATTTTCATAAAACAAACCTTTATTCACGTGAATAAAGCTTTAATGTCTTTATTTAACTTTCCTCTTTCATTTCATTCATCCAGTTACGATCTCTCACTCTCTCCTTCCCACTATCTCTTCAATAATCAATGGGGTATCTTCTTATTTTTACGACATGTCTTCCTTTGTCTTTCTATCTTTAAGTCATTTGTTTTAATATTCGTTCACTCATTCATTTACTACTCTGTCTTCAATCATTTATAACTTCAAAGCTTTTCAACACATGCATTTGCCAAACACACACACATACATACACAAACACACACACACACATTCATACACAAACACACAGACACACATACACAAACACACACACACACACACACACACACACACACACACACACACACACACACACACACACACACACACACACACACACACACACACACACACACACACACACACACACATACATACACACACATATACACACTCACACACATACATTCACAAACACACACGCGCACGCACACACACACACACACACACACACAAACACACACACAACTCTACACATAAATTTGTGTCATGAGCAAGTAATATTACTTTTATTTTATTCTTCTTTATTTTTCTTCCCTCCATTACACCTATTTGCATTCTGACTCGAATATTGCGAATAATGCCGAATCGAAGAATTGTTAGATCGAAAAAACGTCGACTATTTTTATTATATTGATCCAAAACTCGACTAATTAACCATATTTTTAATTTCGATTTTTAAGGTTAACTCGAGCCTTTAGTTTTTTCATAAAAACATTTCAATTTTTCGCTTCTTTTTGCTTTTTTTTCTTTTTTTAGTATTATTTTTCAGGATAAGTTCTTCATAACACGCAATTATAATTTACTTTTTTAATGGATCCCATACACTTCCTTCAACACGCCTATCCTAGTGTGATTGTGTGCGATTTGGGATGGGTTACGTGGTGTGTCAAACAGCTGATCCGTCCACAATCAATCACGTATTCAATCCTTTATGTGGTTTTAATATGTGTGTTTGCGTGTGGGTGTGTGTGTGTGTATCTGTGTGTGTGTTTGTGTGTTTGATTTTTCATGTGTGTATTTGTTTGTGTGTCCTCTACTCTTTTTTCACTTTTATTCTATTAGGCGTGTATAAACGTGTTTAAACATTTTGTCGTGTTAGCTATTTGTTTATACGTGTTCTTCTTTGTGTTTATGTGTGTATATGTGTGATTATGTGGTAATCTGCTGGTGTATGGTTGTGTGTGCGGCTACAAGTGTTGTATATGATGGTACTTATAATAATTGAGCGTACGAACTCTTTTTCTTTGTGTTCTTCTCGTCACTCAGGCAACTGCTTTCGTCCTTCGTGATAATTAATTAATTTATTTATTTACATTGTGCACACAAGAAGATGAATTCATTTTATATTCACATATTCTAAAATTTTATTTTTCTTTGTGAATAAATGTTTCAAATGTTTAACAAATTTTAGATTTATTTATATAATTTATATTAACAATTAATTTTGAAATAATATATAAATTGTATATAAATTGGAGTTAGTTTAATTTTCTGGGAAAAAGATTAAAAGCGAATTGTTGAATAAATCTGAATAATCAACGCAGACCATTTTTATACAAAAAGATGGAAGAATAAATGAGGCTGGTGGTGGTGTGACATGAGCTTGCCTGGATGACCTCATTGGAGAGGTGGAAGGAAAGAAAGAAATAAATAACAAAAAAGCAAATATAAGAAAATAAATTAAGAGTAGGCAGGATGGTGGGTATTTGAAGAAATAAGTAAAAATATAAACTAAATAATTATAAATATATATAATGTTTTTTTCATAAATCCGAAAATTCAAGTTTTGCAACTATAAGAAACAAGAATCCACATGATGAAAAGAAGGAGGAGAAGGAATGCTGGATTGGCGTGGAAGCTAATTAGGCGAAACGACGTGGAGGAGATAGGGAGGGTCATGAAAACAAAATTGCTTTGGAGAAAGAGTGGGAGAGAGGTTGAGAAAGAGGGAGAGGGGATTGTGAGAGAAAACACAAAGAAAGGATGAAAGCTCCTGATTGAAGGCTAAGAATAAATGTCATTCTACACTCACTTTTTGTTTTTGTTATTTAATGGTTTTATTGCCATTAAATAATATTTGTGAGCAAAATAAGATTTAAATAAATATTGATATCAATTATTAATAAAATTATTAAAAAATACTGTTTGAAAAGATTTAATCGATTTTAATTTTAAGGTATATTCTCGCCGGCCGCACCCTCCACTTTTAGTTATTAAACTTTTCAATGCACGTTTTGTTGTATTGACTCACGTAATGTGTTATCTACTATGCCATTTTTATTGCACATTACTAACAATTAATAAAACAGGTACAAGAAATGAAACAAATAAAAATAATAGAAACTAATTAAATTATATATAAGCTTAATAACTACGTGGCGTATTGTTTCCATATATAAAGGAACATGAAATAAAAATATATAATTGTATATTATGTATTTATCATGTATATATTCTTTATTTCAGAATCATATATATACTGATATATAATAGGATATCTATATATGCATGTATTTTTAGATGGAACTCTAGAGTAGAGAATTTTAAAGAAACTGACTACATGGCTTACACTCAGGGATATTCTCACAGTATTTTCAGGTTTGTATTTTTAAAGAATAATTTAACATTTATAAAATAATATTTAACATCATTTTATTATTTCTCAAAATTATTTTTTAAAATTAAAATACTATTTAACAGATTGTTTTATTATTTCTCAAAATTATTTATTAGAATTATTTTATTTGAGTGTTATACTTAGTTCTCAGTCGAGATTTTATATGCATCTAATCATATTCCTTATGTTTTTAGCTATTTTAATTTAAAAAAATAAAATTTCAATATTGAAAAAAAAGCATATTAAAGTATGCATTAACCTCATTTTGAAAAGACCTACACTGAGTTTGTGCATGTACTGTGTATTGATCTGAACACTAAATATAGCTCTGGTTTTGTGGAGTAGTTTAATGTCACTGCATTTTCTATGTAACTAATTGCGTTTATTTATAACAAAAATTGATTGACGTTCTATCGTGTTGAAAAGATCATTGAGGATATTTTTGTTTAAGTGTGTGTGTGTGTGTGTGTGTGTGTGTGTGTGTGTGTGTGTGTGTGTGTGTGTGTATGTGTGTGTATCTTTGTGTGTGAACTTTAAGCTGTATTCGTAGTTGTATGGTTGAGTGTAGGCTTGTATGTGTGAATTGCTGTGTGTATGCCTATATCATAGCTGACTTGTGTGTTGATGAATGCATGCTTGTATGTATGCCTAGATTTATGGAATGTGTATGCTTGGTTATATTTTTGTATGTATGCAATGAATACATTTCTGTTTGTATAGCCTTTTGTGTAATGCTAAATGTAGTGATTGATGTATGCCCACCTTTATAGCCTCTGTTTGAAAGGCAAAGCCAAGATAATCATAATCATCATCATCATAGCAATATATACAAAAGCACTGTGAAGAATTTGATATCAACAAATAATAATGTCAAATAATTTGTATGCATAAATAGGAGTAAGTCAGCTCTTGGCATATGTTCATATGGTTTTATTCAAATTGACTTTTTTTTTTACTACTGAGTAGTAGTAGTAGTAGTAGTAGTAGTAGTAGTAGTAGTAGTAGTAGTAGTAGTAGTAGTAGTAGTAGTAGTAGTAGTAGTAGTAGTAGTAGTAGTAGTAGTAGTAGTAGTAGTAGTAGTAGTAGTAGTAGTAGTAGTACTAGTAGTAGTCGTCGCTTTCATAAAAATTAATTAATTATATTTTAAATAAAAAAATTTAATTAAGTCTTTTAATCTCTAGTTATTTATGTATTTATCTGCAACCAATAGAAAGGTACGAAACTCTCTCAATCATTCTTAAGCACGCCCCACTTGCAATCTATTTTTATTATAATTTTTAACTAAAAAGTTTTAAAAATATTATAATGAAGAAGAATGAGTTAAAGAAATTTTCAACGTCTTTTGACTTTAATTTTTCTCAACGTTTCTATTTGATTGATTTATTCTTTTAAAGAATTAATTTTTTATTTTACTTTTCTAGAAACATGACATAAGTGGGATTATATAATATTCTTAATTCACATTATCATTTCAGCATTACATTATTATCATAATCATCTTCGTTATCATCACCATCATCATCTTCATCACCACCTTCATCATCATTATCATCAACCTCAACATCATCATCATCATCATCATCAACCTCATAATGTGAAGCTTATGTTAATAATGTTTATGGTATTTTTAGTTCACCATAAAAGGGCTCTTCCCATCCTGCATGCGTGCATAACAGGCACAAACTAAAGCATACAGAAAGTATTATGCGACTTGATATTTACAAGTAAAAATAAATTTGGTGTGATATGTTTGATATGATATAGAGATGGTTCTTAAATAATTTTTGAATTCTTCTGATTCTCGAATTTGCACTGACGACTTCAAACTCTCGACACACATCCCTTAATCTTTGCATTCTTAATCCTAAAATTAATAAGAAGCACATGAGTTATAATTTGGACCCATGCATAATCGCATACACACACACACACACGCACACACACACACACAAACACACACACACACACACACACAAACACGCACACATACAAACACACACACACATACAGATAAACACATATACACATCTCATACCATCCAGATGATATCGCCAGAGTTATTATCCTTGCTTTTATTCTATGCGCAATTAAATGGGGATTATATTCACAGGCACATCAGGACATGTACGTAGACAAACACGCACACATGCATACATACAAACACACACACACACACACACACAAGGCACAAACACACACACACACATACACGCAGTCCTACCCACAGCTACATCCAACCAAACGGATAGGCGTGCTGCTGTGCATACGAACACATACGAACACACCTACCCACAGACGCACAGCACTCTAGGTTATATTCATTCGGAAATCAATAGCACACTACTACCCCCTTTCGCCTGCACTCTGCCCGCATCACCATTATTATGTGAGAGTGGGGCGCTCATGATGATGATGATGATGGTAATGATGATGATTTCGTAGTGGTGATGATGATGATGATGATGATGAGGTGTATTTTTGTGCTGGAGAGGATAAGAACTGTTTCGTTGATGGAGATGATTGTGAGAACAAAATAGTCTGATATTAATGGTGCTAGTTTTGATGATGATGCTATTGTTCTGTTGATTCCTATCTTCGGGTTAATATTGGATTCTTTCAACGGTTGAATATCAAAAGTAAATTGATTGATGGCCATGCCACATGAAACTTTGGTAGGACTATTCTTAATGTTACAGTATGTAATTATAACCCTTCGTCTTTCTCTATTAGCCGCAGTTTATCATTTAATTGGTACTCTAAATCCGGTAGTCCATGCCTGAGAGGTTGATGCATTAGTAATTTGATAATACATTTTAATGATGTCATTCTCAAAAATTAAGTGAAGTTTCTAAAATCTAAAATCGCTTATAAAACGCCATTATATAAAAACTCCATTATATGGTCATGCAATTATATAAAAGCGCCTTGAATTGGTGTTGCCCAATTTAGCCCAGGGCTGAAATTACTGATTCTTATGTAATTTGTCAGGTTACATGTATATATATATAACCATGCCTTAAAACGCCATTTCCATAGTCGTTTTCAATGTTTCCACCTCCGTTTTCAACCACCATTACTCCTTAATCACTATTTTTGCACGCGTTTAGTTTATTTTTAGAACTTTTACGATTCCTAATTAGATAAATGCCCTTTGGACTAGAGTCATTTGACTGCTGTTTTGTTTGATTGTGTCGGATATATTGATTAGTCCATTAAGTAGTTTGTTCAGGCATACAGTGAAGTACTACTAAATTTTGAACTACATTTTAAACTTAAAAAAATTCTTAGATGAAGAAATAAGTTTTATAACAGTTTTTGCCTTAGGCTTCTTGTAATTACCCTGCAAAGGGTCTATTACAAATTATAAATAGGCTGTGTCTGCTTATGTCATATGTGCTAGGCACTCTAAACCAATCACACATGTTCATTCCTTTATTTCAATTAGGCATAACTGAATAATATTTATTAAAACATAATTTTCACACAGGAATGAATAAAAATGAAATATGAAGAAATATATAACTGATCATTAGAAATGCACCACGAATGGTAGAGATTAGTTCAGCAATCTCCATCTAAAAATATTCTCTGGAAATGAATACTGCAAAAAGCTAGTTTTATATTTACAAATCAAGTCCAAAAATTAAAATTCCCTTTACAAAATAATCTCGTTTGAAAGTGGCACAAGATGAACACAAGCGCCCAGAGCGGCTCAACAACAACGTCATCACCACCAACCCCCTCATTATTCTCCTCTGCATCCACTCTAGCCTTCACTACTCCTCCTTTCCCATCCGCAACCTCAGCAGCTAGCTACAGCACCGTCAACATGTCTTCGCAAGACACGCCTTCATGCAGCGAGAATCCCTCCCAGCAGAACAAGTGCATCCGCATGAAAATCAAGCGAAACTCCGCTGGACAACACATGACCTCGACCAGCAGCAGCACCCCTCACTCCTCCTCCTCCAATTCACCCTCTTTTCACCAGCAACAACAGCAACAACTCTCGTGTAGGGTAACCTCCCTAGTAACCTTGGCAACCACCACGGCAGCAGTGACCACACCCATCACCACTGCTGTTACCACCACCGTCGCAGCTGCAACCAAGCCGCAAGAACAAACATTCACCTACAAAATTCACCACAACCTCGCCACCAACAACAACAATTCGGTCACTTGCAAGAACATTCCACTCGGTTGCTTTCCGTCTCACTCCGCCTCACCCAGTCAACCATTCGACGTCAACCACCAATCACACGTCCCTTACAACAAGGCTTCCCAACACTCCAAACACATGCCTAGCAAGAAGTCTAAGCACGCACACAAGGACCCTTCGCATACTTTCTCAAGAACCTCCAACGCCTATCACTCTAATGCTTTATTACCCAACAACAACAGCAACATTAATAATAGTAATAATAATAACAACAACAACAACAACAACAACAACAATAATAATAATAATAATAGTAATAATAGCAACCATAACAACAGTAACAATGGCGCATACAACAACTCCAGTAACACTGACAACAACGCTATGAACTATGCTGCCAGCAATACAATCAATTATTCGAAAAGTAACAATGCAAATGCCAATAATGGCCAACGAAACAACACCAATAACAACAACAGCATTAGTTCTAATAACAATAAAACTAATAATAATAATAACAACAATATTAATAGTAATAGTAATTTATCAGGGCATTTCTCAAATAACAACAAAGGAAACCAACAAAGATGGCCTCAACAGAGCAACAATCCACTCAACAACAACTACAACAGCAACAACACTTCTCATCTTCTCTCTTTCAACAGCAACAACAGTAGTAACAACAGAAACAACACAGTGATATATGATAGTTGTTTGAAATGTCCACCCAACAACAACAACAACACTGACCACAGAGTTCAAGACGGTGTTGTTAACTTTATTCGCACATCTACAACACCTGAGGATAACAGCAACAACAACAAACTCGATCTCAACAAGAATAATACTTTCAGCAACAAAAATATTCTCAGTATCAGTAACAACAACAGCCCCAACAACAACAACAACAACACCATTAACAACAACTATAACATCACTGGCAGCAACTTTGCTTTATTGAGTAATAATTTTCCGAACAAAGGCTTCAGCAATAACAAAGGCATTAACAATGCCCACGTCAACGCTTACCCAAACATCAAAAATCAAAGCTTCTCAAATAACAACAACAACAACAGTAACAACAGTTTCAGTTATGAGGCAAGCCAGGGAAATTCAGGAATGTACAACAGCATTCCAAACAACAACAACAATAGCGCCTCTCCGCACATCATCAACAACCCCAACATCCAAAACAACTTCAGCAACACCTCATTCAACCCAAACAACAACTCTCACAACACCTCATTCAACCCAAACAACAACTCCAACAACACCTCATTCAACCCAAACAACAACTCCAACAACACCTCATTCAATCCAAACAACAACTCCAGCAACACCTCATTCAACCCAAACAACAACTCCAACAACACTCTCAACAACAACTTTTACACTACTTTCAACAACAACAACAACAACCCGATCAACAATTTCAGCAACAGCACAAGCAACGCAGAAAGCGACCCATACGAGTTCAACACTTGCGGCGAAGACCAACGACCTGTGAAGAAGCTCAAAACGCCAGAGAAGGTAAGTACTTTTCTTGCAATTCCTTCACCCTTTATGCTTCATCCACGGATATCTAGAACTAACATCTTGAATCCCATGCTTCACCAAACCTTGGGAATTCCATTAAATCAATCGCATCATCGTCCAATCAATATCCACCCCTCAACGAACGCCACCGATCAATCTCCCATCAAACCATCCCAGTGCGAGAAGGCCTGCAGTCCGATGAGAGGCTCTCCACCGCCCAGCAGGGACGTCGAGGTGGACGCTTGCCACATCGGCCTCATCACCGACCCAGACTGCCTAGGACCCTGCGATCCAGGCACCTCAGTCACGCTCGAAGGCATCGTGTGGAATGAAACGGAGAATGGTTGGTTCTTGTTGCTGGTTTGTTGTTGTTATTATTGTTAATGGTTGTTGTTTTGTTGGAGGGTTAGATCGCAGCATCGATCATAAGGAGTTTATGGGGGTTTTATAGTCACTTTACAGAAGGAAATATTTTATATATACTTTTGCGAAGGCATAACCTCTGCCTTCTTCCTTTATTAGCTTGTATATATTTACCTAGCATACTTTTTTAAACCTTGTTAGAGAATAATTCATGGATATTGGAATGTAAGTATATCACGTTGATGGGGTGTTAGGCTTTTCAATAATGTTATGTTAATGTTTGAGAAAATTTCTCGTCTACAAACCAAGGCCCCTTCACTCAGCATGACTAAGAGCCTCAAAAACACATACTTGTAATAATTATTTCAATAATCCAAAACCCTTCAAAGTCAAAACATTCTCATGAAGGCAATTAATTCGGCCCGGCCTGATAAAATATTTAATTTTTTCCATTTTTATTCAAAGTAAGTTTCTCATGCATTGCTAATGAGTTTCAGATCTTGAGTTCTACTTTTACTTTTTTTTGGTAATTGCATTTATTATTGCATATATAATTGCATTTATTATTGCATATATAATTGCATTTATTATCCTACACTAATAAGCCGCATCAGCTGTTCGCTTTATCTTATTTTCATCTCAGATGCATTCAGGATTCTACATGATGTATGACGTATCTCAGTTTCGATCGTCATGCCGACTTGATTGACGGCTAATTGATTCAATAATTGATTAATTAAAACTCAGTCACGTACTCATTAGTGGTCTGTTCCATCATTATCTCGCCGCCTGAGTAATTAAAGAGGCTAATTAGCCTTGATCATGCGCATATGCGGACTAATTGGGGCTTTCAATTAATTCTGAACAGGCGCTGATCACAATCAATCAACCGATTGTCTGACTACCTTTTAATGACCGGGATACGAACGTTAATCACTGCACTCTGACGAATACACACGCCTACCATCTGCTCAGCACCATTGCAGAAACTACTGCGCAGAACTTAACGTTTGAATAACAGCTAACTCACCATGTTACTGGCATTAGAGGTATATTATTGTGTTTCAAAGCACTCTTGGGTGGCTTTCTGTGCAGTCAGATTATATTCTTTTGCTAAAAATGGCGTCTTTGTTTGCTCGAGATTTAAAAATTATATCTGGAATTATATTTTTATATATTATATATATATATATATATATATATATATATATATATATATATATATATATATATATATATATATATATATATATATATATATATATATATATATATATATATATATATATATATATATATATATATATATATATATATATATATAACTTGGTTGCTATAAAAAAATTCAGCTTTGAATACTTTGAAATTCCTGAGCTTGACGGCTGAGAAAGATACTTCTCCGGAATAAGTATCATGTGTGGAACGTGAAGGGTGGAGTGCGTTGGTGGTGGTGGGGGTTTATGTGGTTTTGGTTGCGGTCTCGAAGCTCGTTCGCGTTTACGCCACGTTAATAATATTATTTTATTTTGATTATGAGCTCTTTTTATGCTTTGTTTTAGAGTAGATCATGTAGAATCATGTAGATGCATGATTAATGAATGAATGAAAGAAAGAATGAGAAAGGATGATATTCATTGAATGGATGAGAAGAAGGATTAATGAATGAATGAAAGGTTTAATGAATTATTTAGTAAATGACCGAGTGAGTGAGCGAGTGAATGAATGAATAAAGGGATACATGAATGAATTGTTGAATGGGGAATTGAAGATTGATTGAAATAATGATGAGGTCATCGGTAAATATCGGTAAGAACTCACCAGTTCTGCTCTATATACTTCAACACAAGGCACTTCACTTACAATACAAATACGTACAAGTGCACACACACACACACACACACACACACACACACACACTCACTCACTCACACACGTACATACATACATAATTACCTTCATAAGTATGAACACACATACACACAGAAAAAAATACATACATATACAAGAAAACACGAAAATAAGCACAAATACACCTACACACATAAAGGCACCACACACACTCACATACAAAAAGATAAAAATATAACACACACACACTCACACACACACACACATAGGCAAACATATAGATATCAATGTGGAGCAGTACTTTCAGACATCCTGCAAATGATTGAATGCTTATTATACACAGGCAGTGTGCCTACTTGTCCTTCTCAGTTCTTCTATAGCCATACTATGCACACACCAGTGCTATCATGTTTGAGTGTATCTGCTTCTGTGTGTGTGTGTGTGTGTGTGAGTGTGAGTGTGTGTGTGTGTTTGTGTGTGTGTGTGTGTGTGTGTGTGTGTGTGTGTGTGTGTGTGTGTGTGTGTGTGTGTGTGTGTGTGTGTATGTGTGTGTGTGTGTGTGTGTGTGTGTGTGTGTGTGTTTTCGTATATGTTTGCGTATGTGTATTATAAATGTATCTTCAAATATTAAAATTACTTTTCACATGCTTGAGTCTTTTGAATCAAATCTTTGAAATACATCAGTTCTCCAGCATAGAATGTCTGCACAGAAGCATGAATTACCAACACAAACATCGATAAATCATATTTCAGCCACAGAAGAATCCATCACTTCTGAGATTACGAATTCTGTAGGAATACTTCTTAGAAACGAAAACAGTTTGAACCTCATCCAAGCATACAACCACACTCACATAAACACTCAAACACACAGGCGAACTAATCCAAGCATACAAGCACACTCACCCATATATTCAAAGACAGAAATTCTTATCATAAGCAATTGACTTATTTAAATCAAAGGCATGTTCTCTGTAGAATAAACACTAGCTAAATAAGAGTAATAAAGTTTAGGTATTTTTAAATAATACAAATAATAATATACATTATTATTATTTGTTTCATCATCATCAATACCATTCTAATTATGTTACTAATTATGTTGGTGTACTTGTGGACGCAAGACATCCCTATTATACCACTTCATAGTGTATTCAGTGAACACGGTTTCCACGACTGCTGCTATGCTATGGTGCTTCTTGTAATGTTTCAGGCCGTTATCCGAGAAAACACCAGCATAATTAATGATATTTACTGGTGGATAAATATTAGGATATTCATTTAAAAATTATTCGAGAGGTCTAACAGTCTTTTTGCCTGGATGGAAATTGAATTAGATCATTTTTAACTTGGTTAAGATTCTTAATTTTCCACTGCTCTTTTCATAATGATAGATTTGCGATTTAATTGTAAGCTCTTTCAATTCCGATCGAGTTTTAGGTTTTTTCATTCGTTTAAATGCATTTTAAAATATTTTTGGAAAGAAAAACATTCTATCACTGCAGAGGGACTTGATTATGCATGCGCAAGTCTGTGCATCCGAAACCGTGCACACACTTGAGAATAAATCTACACCTACACCCATGGTGATGCACACAGCCATCAAGCATACACTTACACATACACCCATAGTTATGCACACAGCCATGCAAGCATACACTTACACATACACCCATAGTTATGCATCCAACCATGCAAGCATAACCTTACACATACACAGGCATACACAAGAACATACATCCACACATATAATAAAGAGTTAATGAGTAGTAATCAACATACTGCAGAAGAAAGCAATGTCTTGGTGTGCCTAGGAGGCATTTAATTGCAATTGCTTTGTTAATTAGACATTTTTCGCATTTTCACTTTCGATTTTGTTTCCACCGTCTGGTAACTGGGACAAGGCTTGTTCTAATCAACACAAATTGTATAATTAGTTTACTTGCTCATGGTTGTAATATACAAACACTGCTCAATGTATACATTCTCACAAGCACTCATCAGTGAAAATAAACACACACATACAGAGAGTAACACTGAGGCATACTCAGGCATACATCTAGGAACACACTGTTATGCATTGCTTGCTACAGCTCTTTGTTAATGTGCTTTGTGTATCTTTTGTACACACATCTCTTCACAGAATTTTTTCACTTTTATTTATATATTTTTCTACCTTATTTATTTTTATTGTTTCAAGTATTTTGCCGAGTTTTATTTTTTCGAATTTTTCTCTTTGAGTTTTTTTTCTTTGAGTTTTTATTTTTTCGATTTTTTTAGATGAGTTTTTTACAATTTGTTTTCTCTCTTTTTGCCCCCATACTTGTATGCACTATTTATTCTTTCCAAGACATTGTTTCCATAATTTTGTCGATTTTTTGGTACGGCTGGTGGCATGTATTGGAGAAAAATAAATGTATTAATACTTACGTAATTTAGTGCTTTTTAATTTTTAATATTTTCACTGGAAATATTATTTATTATTATTATGTATTTTGAATAAAGGCTTTGTGTAATTGTTATTAATATTATTATTAGTATATTATCATAATTATTGATAATAATATTATTAGTAATTTATCATAATTATTGATAATAATATTATTAGTAATTTATCATAATTATGAATAATATTATTAGTATATTATCATAATTATTATTAATATTATTCTTAATATATTCATTATTATTTTTACTATTTATTTATTTATATATATATATTTTCGTCTTCATTTTCGCACATCTTCTAGATTAAAAACAACCCTACAAGATTTGCCACTTTTTTGAATATACAAAAACACAACCATCCATTACTTCACACTGTAATACCTCATTATCCACCAAACAAAAAATCTCTTTTGACTGTTCCCTATCTCCACACAGCCAGGATAATTTGAAACGATGAAATAGTGGAGGAGGGGGGGAGGGGTATTATGGGGTGGTTCAATGGTAGCTAGCTTCTTTGAAGCATGCAACTTTTCCTCTTCTTAATGCATCGCTAGTTGTGCATTGCTGCCCGGAGAAGGACTAGCTATCAGTGTTTATGAATCTCAATTTCTTTTTCCTTCTCCACACGCCTCCAGGCATTGTCTAGCAGGTAATTATGAACTGCGTGCTTTTTCTCGTTTCAGAAATGATGATGACACGGCGTCAATCATCATCATCATCATCATCATCGTATAAGATGGTATGGATCATCACCTTCTTTATAGCTATAATCATAAAATCATCGCCATCATCATCATCATCGCCATCTTCATCATCATCATCATCGCTATCCTACATCATCATCATCACCGCCATCATCATCATCATTATAACTTTAGCCTTTAGAACTCTCGAGACGCCATTATCACCACAACACCAAGCATATCATATATCATCTTTATGGCTGCCAGATCCACCTTTAGCATAACAACATCAGCAACAATAAAAACAACAAGCATAATCATAATAATCATAATAATGCAACAATAAACGTCATCATCATCGTCTTCGTCCTCATCATCATCGTCATCATCATCATCATCATCATC